>JZKD02S0109374.1:167769-178405 GCA_000966675.3 Picea glauca | reverse complement strand
TTACATTGTTTACAATACAATATACATATAGGAGCCAGCGGCATCCAAAACCCTAACCCAATGACCTGGATTAGTACAAAACCCTAATTCCTTAACCGGAAATAGAAAACCATCGACAAAAACCATGTGCCGAAAACCACCTAATATCATGTGGTCTTGGAAATATGTCGGCCCGAAACCGGCGAAAATATGTCGGCCCAAAAAAAAAATTTCGGGGGCGCTGCCCCCGAACCCCCGCACGGGGGGCTCCACCCCCCTACGCGCCCGGCGTAGGCACTCAGACACTGCTACTCATGCAAAGAATAGAACACATACCCAACAAAATCAAGTCCTAACCAACGTTTCCATGTTCCATACTTGCACCCTTTTTCCATTGCGGGTTACCGGATTGACGGCCTCAAAATTGTGTTTCGAATTTTCGGCAAGTTGCAAAGAGAGCAGCCCAGAGTTCCGCAATATATAATTTGTCTGCAGGAATGTATAAAAATATTAATTCTCTTCCCCCCCTCTATTATCCCTTTCTGGTTCTATATTTAGTCACAACTATATGATCACAGCCTCATGGATTCACAAAGTGGCAACTCTTTATCCATATACTCACACCATGAGCCCGACCAACCATGGTCCCTTTCGATACTTAGCCAATTATGTAATCACGGGTCTCGTGTTTTAGATATCCAACACCTATGTACCCTATTCCCTCATCTACATCTTGCACCCAAAGAACTTTCGTGATATGTAATTTATGACTTTACTGGTGAGAACTCAACAGGGTTTCGAAAAGATTTGCTTTGATAAGAAAATAGTAGATGTTCTTCTGTGAGATACTTAGTGATTTTTTGGTTGTCTTCTTCCTGTGTATTATCGCTTTCTAGTTATATACTTAGTCACCTTTCTATGATCGTGGGTCCCAACGTTGGTGTGTTGACATATCTTCATCTCCATCTATATTCTCATATGAGTAATTCGACTGACCGTTGTTCCTTTTCATACTTAGTCAATTTTATGCCCGTGATTTCTGCGTTGGCACTTTTGAACTCTGCTACTTCTTGTTCTATGATACACATTGTCCACTCAAAATTTTTGTGATCTAAAATTCCACCACGAAGTCCATCCTTTTTCCCTTTTTTTCTTCTCGTGTATTATGGGACTATAAAGTATGGACATGAGATTTTATAAAGCATGTATGGAGTCTACATTCCATATGTAGCCACTTTTTGGATCGCGGGTTCTCAGGCGTGCGGGCTCAAAATTGTCCTCCATTGTTCCATTCCCTGCAAATAACACCCAAAATTCTGCGATATACAAATTGAATGTGTAATTCCCAGAATTATGCATTCCATACAAATCTGACCGACCGTTGTTCCTTTTCATACTTAGTCAATTTTATGCCTCTGGTTGTTGGGTTGGTGCTTTTGAAATCTATTGCTTCTTGTTCCGTGATATACATTTTCCACTCAAAATTTTTTTGATCTACAATTCCACCGTGGACTCCTTCATCCTTTTTCCCTTTTTTTCTTCCCGTGTATTATGGGACTATAGAGTATAGACATGAGATTTTATAGAGCATGCACAGACTCCACATTCCATACATAGACACTTTTTGGATCGTGGGTTCTTGGGCAGGTGGGATCAAAATTGGACCTCCATTGTTATGTTCCCTAGAAATAACACCTAGAATTTTGCGATATAAAAATTGACAAGCGGACCTGTGGGCTGGCTGGCTCAACATTGCACTTATTTTATATACTAAATTATCTCTTACTAGTGACAACTAGATACACTGGTATGAAACAGTTGGCATCACACCCTCCACAATATAGAAATTGACTACTAGATTCCGACATCGTCCACTCTTCTGTGTCATAGATTATGCATTCAAATGTTCTGATTGATACAATTTGAACGTCAAGGCCTCACGTATTCTAGAGAGACCTTGTCAGCCTCTTTTGGATCCTCCTATTGTTGGGTTCACAAAATGTCCAATTCTTGGATATTGTTTCGGGTTGGTCCTTTCGAATTCTGTTGGTTCTTGTTTTGTAATATACGTCTTGCACTCAAAATTTTCGTTCTCTATAATTCCACCACACACTCAACCCTTTTTCCCTTTCTTCTTCCCGTGTGTTATCGAAATCTAGTTATATACTTAGTCACCTTTATATGATCATGGGTACCAGCGTTGTCAGGTTGACATATCTTCATTTTCATCTATATCCTTACATGACCAATCCGATCCACCGTTGTTCCTTTCCATACTTCGCCAATTTTATGGGCGCACTTGCTGGGTTGGCACTTTCGAACTCTAGTGCTTCTTGTTCCATGATATACATCTTCAACTCAAAACTTCTGTCATCTACAATTCCACCATGAATTCCTCAAACTCACAAGATTCATTCTACCATGATTCAGAAATGTTTCAAAGTATCTGTTTCTATCTTACATCCCCACTAACTTCCTATCGTTCCTAATATACATTGGTTGTGCTCTTACTAGTGAGAACTAAACACAATGGTACAAAAAAATTGGCATCTAGCCCTTTGAGATATACAAATTGACTACTGGGTTCACATCTTGTACTCAAAATTTCCCTGATCTACAATTCCACCACGAAATCCTTAGTCCTTTTTCCCTTTTCTTCTTCCCATGTATTATGGCTTTTTGGTTATATACTTGACCATATTTCTATGATCGCAGGTTCCAGCATTGGAAGGATGGCATATCTTTATCTCCATATATATAATCACATGATGAATCCAATCGACCGTTGTTTCTTTCCATACTTATCCAATTATATGGCCGCAGTTGTCGAGTTGGGGGTTTCAAACTCTGCTGCTTCTTGTTCTGTGATGTACATATTGCACTAAAAACTTCCATGATCTACAATTCCATTGCGACTCCTCGAACTCACAAGCTTCGCGCTACCACTTTTCACAAATGTTTCAAAGTATATGTCGTTGCCTTCCATCCCCACTAACTTCTTGTCCTTCCTACTATACATTGGTTATGCTCTTACTAGTGACTCTTACTAGTGACAAATGCACACATTGGTACGAAACAGCTTGCATCCGCCCCTCTGGAATATAAAAATTGACTACCGGGTTCCAACATCATCCAATCTTCTGTGTTATAGATTATGCATTGAACTATTTTGAACGATACAATTTGATCTCTAGGACCTCACGTCTTCTGGGGAGACCTTGTCATCCTATTTTGGATCCTCGTGTTGACGGGTTCATGAAATCTCCAATTCTTAGTCACTATTTCGGGTTGGCGCATTCCAACTCTGCTGCTTCTTGTTCTGTGATATACATATTGCACTTAAAATTTTTGTGATTTACAATTCCACCAAGGACTCCTTAATTCATTTTTCCCTTTTCTTCTTCCCATGTATTATCGCTTTATGGTTATATACTTAGTCACTTTTCTACTATGGCGGGTTCCATCATTGGCGGGCTAACATATATTCATCTCCATCTACATCCTCACATGACGAATCCAACTGACTGCTGTTCCTTTCCATACTTATCCAATTTTATGGGCGCGCTTGTTGGGTTGGCGCTTTCGAACTTTGTTGGTTCTTGTTTCGTGATATACATATTTCACTCAAAATTTTCGTGATTTACAATTCCACCATAGACTCCTTAGTCCTTTTTCCCTTTTATTCTTCCCATGTATTATCGCTTTGTTTTTATATACTTATTCTCTTTTCTATGATCGTAGGTTCCAGCGTTGGCGAGCTGACATATCTTCATCTCCATCTATATCCTCACATAACGAATCCGACCGACTGTTGTTCCTTTCCATCCTTAGCCAATTTTATGGATGCGGTTGTCGCGTTGACGCTTTCCAACTATGTTGCTTCTTGTTCTGTGCTATACATCGTGGACTCAAAACTTTCATTATCTACAATTCCACCACAAACTCCTCGAATTCACAAGCTTCACTCTACCACGGCTCACAAATGTTTCAAAGTATCTTTCGTTGCCTTCCTTTCCCACTAACTTCTTGTCCTTCCTGATATGCATTAGTTATGCTCTTACTAGTGATATATAAATTGCCCTCTGGACTGTCCTACCATACCCTCTTCGGTGTTATGCGTATTGCACTCAAAAACTTCTAAGACATACAATTTAACCCTCGCGCCCTCACCTCCAACTGTTGTACCTTGTAACCCTATTTTGAAGATACTTTTTCCCGTACCCGCGACCTTCGTACTTTCTGAGTATGAAATTATAAACCTTTCATGGTAACAACTGACCATGCAGGAACCGTCAACATGGTCATTAATGAGAAAAATGCTCGAGGAGATCTCCCATTATTATGCATTAAACCAAGATCTACGGAGAGTTTTTTTTTTCCCTTCTGATTTTTCATCTCGAACACACGTCGTCATGTTGGCCTGCTCAAGAAATATACAATGCTTAATCTCTCATTTCCGTATCCGCCATGTTCGCATTTCTATGTATGCAATTCAAGGATGATTTTAAGGATGGAAATTTATTTCAAAATGTAGAAACCTTGGTGAATATTACTAATCCTTCATATGTCAACTATAAATGTTTAGCGATTTTTTTTTTTAAATATTCAAATTTCTAAGTATTTTATATAGTTTTTATAAAATTTTGGCGATTTTTAAGGTAAAATAATTTTATCCTATAGAATTTGGGCAAATCATTTTTAAAATAGCGAATCTCATTTTTGGAAAAACCATGAAAAATTAGCCCACAAGTGAAATTTAGCCCCTAAAATCATCTATGCAATTACTAATGTTTAATGATAACAATGCATCATGCAACAGATGTCCAAATTGTCATTAATGAATGAAAGTCTCAAGGAGATCTCCCATTCACACACATTGTACCAAGATTTGCACAGGGTTATATTATCCCTTCCAACTTTTCATTTCATTCATCATCTGGAGCAAAAAAACATTCTTTTAGACTTATGGCAGTAGGTCGACAATAGTTTATGGAGATGCAGTAAATATCTTCGGACATCAGGACTAGAACTTCCAGTGGTCCAGGGAATAATTTTACTATTCATCCCATTCCTCCTAGAATGAAGTGATTTGGACCTCTGGAATCACTCGTGCAGGCTGCGTCCCTGAGGTTTTTTACTGTAAGGAGGTGGTCTCTTTCTGCACCGAAAAATATATTCCAAGCCAAATAATTATTCCACTGCGCGACCATTCTCTTGTTTCTTTGTCACCTCGGGTCTTCCGCAAGATGTTAAAATTGTCGAAGCCAACATTAACGTTCAGAGGACAAGACTGCAATTAGTTCCTAGAAAAATATGATAACAGATTGGACATATTGTCTGATTTCCTCGAATACCTGACAACAGTTCCTCAACATATCACAAAGTTGCATGTAAGTTCCTTTAGAAATCCATTCCGGGATATTGCTTGGTTTTTTACAAGAATAATGGGACAAGCATCCACGACAAGCATTTCCCCTATAATTATTTATATTTTGTACTTCACAGTCAAGGAACGATTCATTTTCAATTGGGGGAAGCTAATTTCCATTGAGATATGTTCCCAGTTGTCACGATTCAAAGAATCGAGTAAATTTTATATGTCATCCTACTTGATTTTCGAAAAAGTGCATTGTTGTCTGTTTCCAAAACTTTCTCTTTCCAATAAAATAAACTGTGGATTCGACCCAATAACATTTTGGTACCAAGCCCTATGGAGGCACAAGGACTCCCATTGTTTTTATGAATTTTTTAATGTCTTTGTCTCAGTTTTCAAAGATTTTTTGTTAGGGAAGGATGCTTTCTGGATGTTTGGCCAGGCAACCAAGTTTTTGAACACGAAGGGCACACTTGAACAAAAGGAAAATCATGTTGTACTCATGGTCTTTGGCTCTAAGGAAAATCCTGATTTCCTTCCATGCCACATCACAGACAAGATGCTTTTTGCAGAAATAGCAAGGCAATACAACTATTGGTTACATTTTTTCCATGACAAGCAAAAAAAAAATTTCATTCCTCTTCCTTGGAAATTTGGAGACTTTGTGTGTAGAAACATCAACAAGATTGACAAATTTGTCGACCATTTCAAGAAATTGAACCTAACGTATGATGAAAGGCTAAAAGGGTTCGACCCTAATGGGATTTTTCAAGAAAATTTACTAGTAGTTGGCTTTAATATCTATTTTATCCATACACACCTGACCGAAGACAAGGACAATGACAACAACAATGTTGTTTCTGGAAATTGCGATGCAGAGACATTGCAAAGTGCAACTAAATTGTATAGACAACAGGGAAAAGCATTCGGTGATAAGAGTGCCCAATCCCCCACTAGTAATCCCAAGAGAATGACATCATGGAGAATCACTTCAACGGCCCACCCCAGTAAGAAATAAACCCACAAATATTTGAATGGAGGAGGATATAAGAACCCTCTTCGCATAAATATTGATAGTTATCACAAAATTCAACTGACGAAGAAGAAAAAAAACAATGCAGGGCAAGCGGACGAACCCAAAATTGAAAGTGAACAGGTGCAACTTGAAATTGAAACTAAGCACATGCACAAAATTGGGCCATCCACAGTGAAAATATCTGATACCAAATTTTTTTACGAAGATGAATCCTTCTTATTCCAGAGCGTTGTTTTTTACAACCAATATAAAAGTATGGTCACTTAAAAGAGATATGTAACAAACAAGAAAGACAAATCTCACATAGAGATTAACTTTAGGAAAATGTGGTCATCCCAAATCTCCCTATTTCACCAAGTAACCGACGATTCTCTTCATGATTCCATTGGAGGAATTGAAGCCGAAAATGCCAGAGTGAAAGAACGCCTCAAAAAATTTGGGCAGGATTTCATTGCAACCCCAGAATTTGCCAGTCCTTTAGCAAAAAATGTCCCTGCTACCACTACAGCCAAGATGAAAGTATCCTCTACCCTCCTTGCATTCTCTAGAGCTCTTGTAGAGAATAACATCAACAAAAGAATGTAGCTAGTTACTGAAGCCTGGGAAACATCGCAAAATTTTGTTTCCTTCGGAAAGAAGGCAAATGATTTGCTCGAACATTTGGAGAAGAATTTTAAAAATTATTAACATTTCTATGAAGAGGTGTTGACCCATTTTTCCAACCATGTCATCAACACATCAGAATTGAAAAGAAGACAAGAGAAACTCCCCTCCCCAAAGCGAACCAAAAAAGTAAAAACATGTTGGAAAAAGAAAGTTAGGAACCTGGAGCTCATTGTCGAATCATGTAAACAAGCTATATCAGAAAAGGAAGATTTATTCACAAGCCTAATTCAAATAAACTTAGCCAGAAGTACCAATGAGGTTCAAGACCCAAACTTAATTCTCAAATCCTTGTCAATCACCAAAGAATCCTTCCATGAACAACTTGATATTTTAAAGGCATTGTCTTTCAAAAAGTTTTACGGCATAGTTGAACATCGTGTATATGAGCTCGAACGCTGGGTATTGGACTATGCGACACACAATGAAGAAATTGAACAGAGTCTGCATAGTATTTCAATGGATCTAAAGAAATTAGAAAATAAACTTTACGACATAGAAATCCAGGATGAAATCAACATGGCCCCCATGAGAAGCTACATCAAAGAATGGTTCCAACAGAGAATGGACAACCTCGTCCAGGAAGGGCAACAACCAGTCGACACGACTCCACTAACCATCGACGACAGCAAAAAAAATGCATTGGCTTCATAGTAAGTCTATACTGGAAACTTGTTTTCTTTATCAATCCAGTTTAAGTCTATACTGTCATCTTGTTTTCTTTATCAATCTAGTTATTACCCCTTTAAATAGAAAATTGTAACCAAAGACTCATAACTTCCAATTTCTTCTTTTCAGGTCTTCCTCTCTACCATCGCACACTTCTTCTTTTGACATTCCTAATTCTTGTACTTATTTCCTTTTATGGTCCGCGGGAGCCCCAATCCCAGTCTATATGACAAACACATTTAAATTTCCAGATGTATGTAACAAACATTATTAATTTTTGATAAATTTCAAAGAAAAATCATTCAAAATACCTTTATTGTATGCTAAACTTTGGGTGTCCAGGAACCTTTGTTGTTTGTTCCAAAGAAAACTAATTCAAGAATGCTACATTTTTTGTGTCCTATTGTATGTTAATTTGTTTTTGTCAGGGAACCTTTGTTGATATAATAAACGTTACTACTTTCAAAGAAAACTAATTCTGTAATGCCTTTGTTGCACAACGTTGTTACTATTCTATTGTTTTTAAAAATACAAATTTGGAAATGGTAATTTTTTTGTGGTTTTGTCCACGAAACTATGTAACAGATGTTATTACTATTCTATTGTATGCTACATTTTTTTTTTCCAGGAACCTTTTAAATGTTCTTGTAACAAACATTCTTACTAGGAACCTTATTATTATTGTACACTAACTTTTTTTGTCTAGGATCCTTTTAAATCTTTCCTCTACTATCAAACTTAGATACTAGGAACCTTTGTTGATGTACCAGACATTAATACTTTTTGATAAATTTCAAAGTAAACTAATTCGAGAATACTAAATTCTGCATGGATACCACATGTACTTCAACTTGCTACCCACGTATCTGTACTCGGTCGCATTTATTCGCATTCCAACCTAGCAAGGACTACGCTGCCATACAACACTTGTTAATATACTTGTTAGTTGCTTCTAAAATTTTAAATTTCATATGTTTCTATTTAATTTTTGTTTTTCATTTATTTCATATCAAATAAAAAAGTTTATGATTCCCCACAAGTATGTGAATAGATAAATCTTTAACCATTGTTAATTCTATTACTATCTTAAGCATGAACTTATATAGTTATCATTTTCATGCCAACAACACCGTGATAATATCCAATTAATACGTCATTTTCATGTCAGCAACACTGATAATATCGAAGTAATACAATCATTATTTTAAGTAAAATATTGTATTTATGATTGTGTAGTGTGTAAATAATATTATTGAAACCATGGAAGCTCATTAATTATGATTTACTCGTTTTTCATCATATAAAAAAACCATAATATATTAAAATATTTTGATTGCTAGCTTTCAATATTTGAATGATCGATATTCACAATGGAAGGAAGAAGACATTATTATACCTGTTGTAGGCTAGGTATATAGCGATGTGTTCGCGTTGACTCTGTATTAGTTTCATCATTGACCAAATAAATTTAACCATATTCCTAAGTTTAACTTTATCGAATCAAATTATTTATTTTCATATTATTTAAAAAACTATTTATCTATCAACTAATTGGTCCATCAATTGAATGTCTTATTTCCAAAAGGTCAGTGATGTATTCATTGGTTTTAGCAAGCGATTAGAACAGGAAAAAGGAACTGTGCATCTCGTACAAATTTAACCTCAAATTTAATGTGAACCGACTTTCCTTAATTTCACATTATTTATTTATCCTGATCACAGTTCTTACGCAAGTAATAATGGTTCGATGTGACACACAATTACAATTGCTAGATATCTCTCACATGAACATGGAAAACGTGCATCCTGCAACACATTTATCAATAAAATTAAATGATATTTACTGAATTATGAAATGTGGCCATCTAGATGTCGTACAAATCCATTTATGCACTATTAAAGGTTCATATTAACATGAACATGTTTATCAAAATGATTAACATGAACATATTTATCAAAATTATTAAATGATTTTTATGATGGATGAAATGTGAGATTTTAATTGATGGCCATATACTTTTAATTGAAAACATAAACACGCTTATCAAAATTATTAAATGATATTTTTATGATGTATAAAATGTGAGATTTTAATTGATAACTATAACTTTTAATTGAAAATAATTTTGGAATGAATTCCAACCTCTAAGTAGCGTCTGTCAGAAGTTTTTCACACATAACAAACATATAAAACAATAAAATAAGCAGTAGATGAATGAACCTATAAGATAACCATTTGTTATTGTTATGTGGAAAATGATATGCCACCGTCCAAAATTTGTTAAACTAGTGAATCTTTGATGCTGCCAATTAGCCAACTTATAATAAAAAAATAAATAAAATAAGTAGTAGATGTGCCTATCAAAGATAAGCATCTTATATGAAAAATGTTCCACCATCCGACATATGTTAAGCTCATGAATATATAGATGTTGCTTGCTAATTGATAGTTATCCTATGACATCATTCATGAATATCTAGATGTTGCATTAAAGTCTTAATTTTTTAAGTTTATTAAAATATTTATATCTATAGATTTATTTTAATTTTTAATTATAAAATTATATGTATATTTAAAATTTTAATTTAATTTTTTTTCATAATTTAAAATGTTTATACTTTCAAAGCTTAGCTGGAGAGAAAAATAGGATGGAGTTTTATTATCTATTATAATTTTACGAAGTCTAACTAACTACAATTGCATCCTCCCAAAGTAAATAGAAGTGATGACAAAAGGTCATTGATCCGGATATATAAGAGAGCGAAGATATAATAAAGAAATGCACAGAGATATAATAAAGAAATGAGAGCGGAGATATAATAAAGAAATGCACAGAGATATCGCATATATCCAGTAATATAACAGAAATATATTAGAGATGCAACCATAAACACAGAGATACAGTAATACACGA
>JZKD02S0109374.1:146282-163383 GCA_000966675.3 Picea glauca | reverse complement strand
GCCCCCCCACACCCCCCTGTCAAGAAATGGGATCCAAATGCGATTGAAACAAGACCTCTGAATCAGAAAGATAATCAAGCTCCACAAACCAATAATCTCCCACATGGAGATTGATCACAGTAACTCCACTATTATTGTACCTATTATACTATAATCCACCTTGGACCTAGAAAAATTATCATCTTCACCTTCATTCTTGAAGGGAAACTGAAACTGAGAAAGAACTCATTTTCTCCTTGGTTACTACCTTTGTTAACATCTCTGCAAGATTCTAGCTAGTATGTATATTTTCCAACTTAAATTGTCCATCTTCCAAGATGAATTGTATGAAATGGTACCTGATTTGTATATGTTTAGTATTAGTATGGAAGGTTGAGTTCTTTGCAAGATGAGTGGCACCCTGGATATCACAGTATAGCCTGTTATTCTCCTATTTCCTTCATAATTCCTCCATAAACCTCTGTAACCAAATAATCTCTTTGCTAGCCTCTGTACCAACAACATACTTTTCTTCCATTGTTGAAAGTGCAACCACTTTTTGTAGTTTCTAAATCCAACTTACTATTGTTCCACCTATAGTAAAAACATACCATGTGATGCTCCTCCTGCTATATTTATCACTTTCCATATCTGAATCAACATATCCATGTAGAACAGTGTTTGAACCTCCAAAACATAATTCATGAGTAGAAATACCTCTCAAATACCTAAGGATCCATTTTATTGCCTCCCAATGTTATTTACTTGGATTGTTCATATACCTACTTACAACTCCCACTGCATGTGCAATATATGGTTTTGTGCACACCATCACATACATAAACCTACCAATTGTTGATGAATAAGGAACCCTGGACATGTATTCTATCTACTCATGTGTCTTGGGACACATTTCCTTGGTTAATTTGAAATGACTGGAAAAAGGCATACTAACTAGTTTTTCATTCTGCACTCTAAACATATCCAACACCTTCTCTATGTACTCACCCTGAGACAATGTTGATTTGTGATTTTTCTTGTCTCTTTTTATTCTCATACCAAGAATTTTCTTTGCAGCACCCAAATCCTTCATCGCAAAGGAATTAGCTAATTTCCTTTTTATCAAATTTATATCATGCATGTTATACCCTACACCAAACATGTCATCTACATACAATAGCAAGATAATATAGCTTCCTTTTTCTATCCTCTTAAAATAAACACAGTGATCAGAATTACATATATTATAACCTCACTACAAGGAAAAGACATTTTAGCGGAGGTTTCTAGTATTACAAAATTGACAAAAATTATCAAAAAAACTCAGCTACAACATATGTTATCGATAGTCGATGTTTTTGCGGAAGCTATAGAAGAAGTTTATTATAAATTAAAAAATCTAGGTGGCCAAAGGTGTTAGCCTATTTTAACAAATCGGTGTGTTTGTATAAGTCCCAAGCACCAGTGCGTACATACACCTACAGTACTGGTGTTTTCCACTTAACTTCAAGCACCAGGGCAGTCAAATATGAAAGCACAAGGGCAGTAAAATATTTAAGGACCGTGGTGTTTGTATCATAAGAACTGGGGCTTTAACATAAAAATGCACCAGGATAGTTAAATATAATTAAGCATCGGGGATTTCTGCATAGAAAGCATCAGCACATTATTAATAAGAAGGCACCGATGTTGTATAAAATAATATGCACTGGTGCGCTATAGGGAAAAATGCCCCCGGTGCATTAAAAATTGAAAGCACTGGTTCTTTTTAGTAACAAACAATTCTAGGTGCTTATCAATAACACAATAGCGTCAGTTTGTGTCAATAACACATACACATTGGTGCTTCATATAAGATTAATGCACCGATGGAAAAAAATTAATATAATTTTGTGGTATTAAATTAATATTGAAACCAATGCTAATTGATTACATAAAATCACCAGTGTGAATTTCATATGAATCACACTCGTGAGTTTTAATATTAAATGTGCCGATAATATTAATAGTTAAAATACACTGAGAAACATCGACCGTTGATAGTGAAATTATTGTTATTTTTTAATTCCATTATTTATCAAAACATTTACATATATCTTATATTTTGATTAGTGAATTTGGATATGATGTTTGGATTAATTTGTTATATCATCATATTTTGCATCTCTTCATTATAATATTTAGTCATCCATATATTTAATCAGTGATGTAAGATTTCATAGTGACATTGGACAACACAATAGAATAAATTAAAGCATATTTTATTATATGAATAAGAGGGTATTTTTCATACAAAATGGGACGCTTATCGGTAATCCCTTGTCCTTCAATTGGGACACTATGTCCATTACATTAAACAAAAATTTATGATTTTCAAAGAAAATTATTTAAAAAAAATACAATTGCAACTTGCATTGATATCTAAATATATTGGTCATCATTCTTCATTGGAACTGTCGTTAGTGCTCGAACTACTTCCATGCCTTGGGTTATTTTGTTGAATGTTTGGTTGATTGTCTCGATTGTTTTGTTCTTCTTGAAGTTCCATCTACCAACATAAAAATAAACTGTAATGAGTATATCTACATTGGTGAGAATACTGAAAATTGAAATAAATAATACACATGAATGTAAATTGAAAAGAGGCATACCTCCAAAGCAAGAAGTGACCCATGAATCATAAACATATGTTCAAAATCAAATCTCATGCCTTGTTTCAACAATTCTTCTATTGGCTCAGTTCCATACGTTGTTTCCTGCAAGTTTTATACCCCATAATAAATCATAGATTTAATATAAAGTATTACTTTTGTTTCATTAATTATAAAATGATGGAAGTAAAACAACATAGATTATATTACAAATTTGACAATAAATTTTTTATATGCCAACATCTACTCACAACCCTTAATTAATCCAATGTCAATCAGTTTTTTTTATGACTCTTCTTTGTATGTTATCACATGTTTGAAGACATTCAAGGATGGTTGTTGTAAAACAACTTAAAATATACAAAAAAAAACCTTAAGTTCTTATAAGGAAATAACAATTACTCACAAAATTTGCTATGAACCCTTTTCTTCCTTGTCACCCAGTTTTATGTGCAGAATGAGTTCCATTTGCTTTTCTTTTCTATAAGAGAATATTTGAAAATCAATATTTAATGTATAATTAATTATTAGTACCTAATAGAAAATTTCAATGATTACATACATTTGAAGCATGTTGTTGTTGAGATAGCTCCTCCTGCGATGCAATTATTTCCAATTCTTTAACCATCTCCTTGTACAATTTTTTGGACATTCCTACTGGCATATTTTGGATATCATCTCGTTGGTCCTCTATTATTTTCATAATTTACTGAAAAAATAATGTGACAACAAAGTATTTTTATATTGATATTATATAAAAACTAAATATCAAAAAATTGATATATTAATAAATGAATGCTTTGTAATATATATATATGTGTGTGTGTGCATATTCTAAAAAAGTGTTATTAGGTATATTACTTTTTGAATGATTATTTTTTGTTGTTGTATGTTTTTGCTATTGCAAGTTTCACATGTCTCATTGACCATTGCTTTGGAAACGCTTCATGTTGTTTAAATATAACCTGGTTCTTGGAATCATTGGATTGATTTCTATATTATAAGTGGAATTTATGTGTATACGTTCATTCCACTATATCCCTGATAGTTATGTAAAAAATTTTCCACCTTTGATTAATCTCCAACACCACTCCAGATGAGATAAGGACCAACTCATCATCATTTACATCTTCTATATTAATTAATTTTGTTTTGTTATGATGACAATTTTTTCCCTCATTGTTGGTCCCTGTAGAACATTAAACATATGTGAATTAATATATTGTTTGAAACATGTCATATAATATTCTTAAGTATATTATTAATGAAAATTCAAAAAAGAATCATATTGAATAGTATTTTTTCATTCACATGATTCATCCTTCTGCAATTTTTCCATCAATCTTTTACGCTCTTTTGTACTTAGATAAAAAAATAATGTTATCAATATTCCTCATTTTGTAGACCCACATGACACACATTAACCAATATATATTAGTTAAATTTACATATAGTTCAACCATATTACTTTTGTATAGAATTTAAAAAAAAAAACTACCTTTTTTTTCCTCTAGATGTGTCATCATTGTGTTGACCAAAACTTTTTTTATTTGAACTCTTCTCACTCATATTTTTATCAATATACAACATGTACCATTCAATACAGAAATTATTAAATATATTTTATAAATAAATCACATAATTTTCAGTGAAAAAAATCATTGTAATCGGTGTTCTTTTTATATACAAAGCACTAGTACATTTATTACATAAAACACATTGGTGCATTCCATACAACAACATGCACTGAACAATTTAATTTCTTTTTTTAAATATTGTGAATTATAGCAGTGTGATATATATAGAAGAGATTGTTATAGCAAGATTTTCCTCACCATTGCTATCTTTCACAGAGAGCCCTTTTCCATTTCCCTATGCAGATTTTTCATCCCTTTTTTTATGAATCCAGAGCTAAAAATGTACATTTTTCCACATATACGCTCCCTAACTTCTATGCAAGATGTGTATACACTTGCTTCTCCATTACAACTCGCGTATATCGGGATTTGTGGCATAAAATATAAAATGAGGTTGAGTTTCCATGTCACAACAAAATATTTATGATCCTTGGCCTTCCATATACTAGAAACATTCTGACTCGACCCTTCAGTTGCTTTATAGAGGCTATAAGAGCATAATTTTGAACTATGGAAAATAAGGAGAAAGCATTCAACTTTGAGAGCAAAGTTACTCTGGAAAAATTACTTCATATTGAGTCTGCATCCCTTTATCTCTCAAGTCTGAATACAGTGTTCAGCCCCCAAGTTCTTCCCTTATTATTGAGAGGACCTCTTTGCCTCTTTCTCATGAGCTTGCCTTTGGTGGAGGATTGAAGTGGTGGGGACCCAGTTGGAAGGAACTTGGTTTCTTGGTTTCGAACCATGCCGACACGAAAGTCTGTAATGTTGACACTATTGTTGATCAATTATTAATAGAAATACTCCTTTCTGTCCTATTGGTATCTTGAAAATATATTGTTACTATCCATGGGCGTGTTTCTAATGTTTATTAATGGATTATGCTATTTGATGTGATAACCCCTTTCATATCATCACTATATACTTGCTTTGCTTGTTTGTTGAGAACTTCTCGCAGGTATAAAGCTCTGGGTCAAAGTGCTCAACGATGGAACATAATCAAATGTTGGATTGAGGTAGGTCTCTTTCTTATATTGCACATTAGTTTATATATCATATGTTGGAATTGAGTTGATTTCTACAGTCATACCTATCTGTTGTGGCTTACCCTTGGCCATAGAGATTTTTTCCCTTGTAACAGAAATGGTGACTCCACTAGGGAGAGATCTTCCTTCTAAGGGTTGAAGTACTTTTTATTCTTACATTGCTCTTTTTCCTTTGTGTTTCTTTTCGTATCACTGCTTGAAAGATCTTGTTCACTCTAATTATGAGTTTTCAGCATGTTACCCTTGCCTGGCCTTGTTTTAAAGCATATACGCCCTTTTTTCCTTGACAGATGCATATACACGCTTGATGTCTCACTGCAAGAAGCATATATACGCTCTGTTCTCCTAACTAGTCACGTATACCACTTCCCCTTGCTTGTTTGCTTGGTTGAGTGACTATTGGGTAGGATTTAAAGATTGTTGAGCCTTGTTAGGTCTCTGTAGTGCCTGTTGAGATTGTCTAGGATGACAAGAAGCCTATTTGGAGTTGAATTTTTGGGCATAGTCTTTCTCTTTATTTTCTATTTTTAATTTGTCCTTGGTTTCTGAGTTGTTTGCTTAGCTGCCCGGTATTCTACTTGAGTTACTGCTTTTATACATTGTAGAATTCATCTGTCAAGTTGCTTATCATCCCATGCATTTTCTTTTTAGAATATTGAAAATACAAAAAAATAGTCATTTTTCATTGGTTGGCATTTTTTTCTTTGAATTTTCATCATTAGCTTACAACATGTAGCAAAAGATCATATTTTACTTCTGAATTGCATATTTGAAATTGAAGACTGCATTGTTTTTATTAGCATATCATTCATTGAAAATTTAAAGATAGACTTTGCATTATATACATATTTATTTTCTGGCAGAGTCATAACACCATGAGTTTCACTTCCATACCTTTTTGAGTAACCACGACCAATAAAATTTATGCTTTAAACTAAAATGGATTAGTCATGATTTTATTTTTAGGGTGCATAAACTAGCTTAGGATTTAGTGCCTTGGAATAGGATTTTGTGAGTAAACTTCGCTAAGGAAATTAAATCAACATATGTGTCTGAGACAGGGAATTAAGAAGTCCATTGTATAATTGGTAATATCAGGAGGCTAAGCTCACATCAGAGTTAATCACGAGATCGCGCGAAGTTAGTTGAAGGGATAACCCCTGGATACTCACCTGACATCAGAGATATTTCTATGGATTTATTTGTATTTGGGGATCTTGATAGTGCCCATACCTTTGTGAGAGGCGATGCTTTCAAGGTTTCGGGATTTGCTACCCTATCCATATGGTGATTCGGACTTACAACTGCTCACCTGTGCATCAGTTATACAATGGTTTATTAGTTTCTTGACTTAGGTATCTCATAGGTTACTTTCAAGGGTTATTCTGCTTGTACCCTGAGTCAGATAAGGGTCAGACAACACACAACCTTTATGGAGGATTACCTCTCCGGGGGGATATGACTGACTGGTTGTTAAGCCTACGAGGGCCCTTATAATTGATTATGTTAATTCCAAACTTCAGCGGGGAGTCTCAGGTCCCTCTTGGATGATGCATACCTTCTTTAGCGAGGGAGGCCACTTAGCCACTTTAGCTCGTTTGCATGCATATTGGCCATTTGAATTTTGGAGTGCTCTTTGACTACTAGTTGGCCTTAGGATTTTGTACTATGTCTTCATTATCATGAACAATGGAGTTCCTTTTTCTCCCTCATTTACTGCTACCCCCCCATGATGTTCACTCATTTCATGGGGATGGATCCTTCTGATTTGCATTATGGTATGCAGAATTATGGTACTCAGTCTATGCCTTGGGTCCCTAATCATTTTTCTCATGGTATGTTTGATATGTCTTCTCACTTGCCATCCTCTGTCTCATCTCTTTATGCGAATACAAGTTTTGGGTCTGGGGGCATGATGCCTCCTTCTTATCCCTCTCCGTTTGGTGGGAGTCATATCCTTCAAACACCTCTTACGGTAGGAGATTGGAATATTCCTTCCTATGAATCCACTATGCGAGAAGTAAGTGCCCAATTAAGCAATCATTCTACTTATCACACTTCGTCCACTTATCCTTCTTCCGTTATGTCAGTTCCTACAAACACTTTTCCCATGGCGAATCTCCGTCTGTCCTCCAGTGTTTCATCTGGGGGGAGTTATTTTTATAGTATGGGAAACCCCCCTCATGAAGTTCCTTCACCTGGGGGAAACATATATCCTCACGTGAGTAACCCTTTTCATGTCACTTTCTCTTTGCAAGCGACTTCCTCAGTGTTAATTCTCTTACAACCCTTTATGAATCAATATGGAGAAGGATATTGTCCTGTCAGACAGGGACATGATATAAACCAGGATCCTTCCTGGCCTACAATTTCTCAAAAACAATCTTTCCTTGCACCTTGGACTCAAATGCCACAATTCATTACCACCACAAGTCCAGTCACTACATGTTATACTGGAATTATATCACCAACCGTTGCTATTCATGTTGGAGATTGGTCGACAACCTCTACGAGTCATGTTGAAGACCTGCAACCAGCTGTTGAAAGTCATGTTGGGGGCACAAGTCCAGTCACTGCATATCATACTAGCGTTATATCACCAACCTCTGTTAGTCATGTTGGAGATTGGTCGACGACCTCTGTGATTCATGTTGAATACCTGCAACCAGCCGTTGCAAGTCATGTTGGGGGCACATGTCTGGTCACTTCTAGTCACACTACACATCCATCACCAACCTCTATTAATCATGTTGGGGATTCATCACCAACCTCTATTGGTCATGTTGGGGATCCATCACCAACCTCTGCTAGTCATGTTGGAGATTCATCACCAACCTCTGCTAGTCATGTTGGGGATTCATCACCAACCTCTTCTAGTCATGTTGGGGATTCCTCACTAACCTCTGTTAGTCATGTTGGAGATTTTCTACTAACCTCTACAAGTCATGCTGGGAGCATGTCACCAGCCACTGCAAGTCATGTTGGGGGCATTCATATGATTGAGAAGCCTAGATGTCTCAGACGTAAGCCTAGATTCCTTTGCAGGACTTGCGAAGGAAGTCACCTTACTTGTTTGTGTCATGTTACTATTGGGATACCAGAAGCATGGGGATCACCTAAGGGTCCTTTAGTTCCTGAGGCATCTATGGTTTCACAACACTCTGTTCCTTCTTTGGTTGATACAACAATCATGTCGATGCAATCTTCGGCTGACACCTCTTTTCCTTTAGGGGTTGATGCGTCCTTTGACCTTGTTGTCTCACATCCCGTTCAACCTATGGTCATGTCGATGCAATATTTGACCGACACCTCTCCTATGTTCAGGGGTGATGCATCTCTTGACCTTGTTGTCTCTCATCTTGTTCAACCAACGGTCATGTCGATGCAATCTTCGATCGACAACACTCCTGTTTTTTGGGGTGATACACCTCTTGACCTTTTTGTCTCGCATCCTATTCAACCAATGGTTGAGTAAGTGGTCGTATCAATGAAATATTCGATCAACCCCACTCTTCTCTTGGAGAGTGATAAGTTTAAGGAAGTAGTCATGCCAATGCAATTTTTGGTCAATCCTGCTCTTCTGGCTCTGGTTCTATACCTTATATGCCATGTCCTTAGCAGTTCTATTACTTCACCTTCTGAACAAGAGAGAGTTTTACTCTTCCTAAGTTCTCTCCCTCCAAGTCTTGATGGGGTTCCCTTTGATTGGGATGGTCTTGTGGGGTATCCAATGCCTTCGCATATGTATTTTCTAAGAAGAGACATTATCCTATATATCACAGAGACGATAACCTCTTTTATCACTTTGTCCTCCTCGACTTGGAGAGCTTTGGGTCTTCCCATGCGTGTGTCGGTTCTTCATAATATAATGACATTCCACAAGATGTCCGCACGAGAGCCTTGGCCTCCCCCGTGGCTTACCACCCAGAATATTCCTAATGAGTCTCAGTTAACCTCTTTTCTGACTTGTCCAAAAAATGAAAAGATCATCGAGTGAGTTGTCCCTTTCACACTCGTTAAAATTGGATTTGAAAGATCACGAGTCCTAGTTAATCTCTTTTCTGAATCGCTATCAAAAATCTAAAATATTGCCGAGTGAACTTGTCTTTTTCACATTCGTAAATTGGATTTGAAAAGATGTCTATTTGGCACAAGTTTACCCCTTTTTCACACCAAGTAGACTAAAAAATATAAAAAAGGACATTGTTTGGTGTTAAGTTGTGATTTCATCTCATGCCCTCGCTTGTTGTATTGAGCCTTTAGTCGGTTCTCACTTTGCGTTATAAACCGTTGCCTAAGTAGTTTTCAGTCTCAACCAAGAAGAGCCTTGTTTTTATCCTTCACAATTTGACACCCCATACCCTGGAGGGAACATCACCCCGAGTTTCCATATCCCACATGAATTTCCTTGCATTGAGCATAGGTACGTTCCACTGTTGGAACTAGTTTTTCTTACTTGCGACACTCATTCCCTCCTCTGTATCATAGCATTCATTTGTTGTGAAAAAACAAAAAATGACGGGAGGGAAGGGAATACTATATTTTAATTGGAAATAATCGTGTCTCCTTTGAATAGAGAACAAAGTTATTGAGTCTGTGTGTCATCATAATTTTGGGTTTAGCATGGCCTTAGGAAGCTGATCTCACTACAGAGTTTTCTCTACTGATTGGTTACTCTTCCAGTCCTATAGAGAACATTATTGATGCCTCCTGCATCCAATTGTCACATCATTGAGTCCATGATGTTGGAGTTCACCATATGTCTCATGCTCTTGTTCAAAGGATGTCTATCAACTAGTGTCAGCCACTCCTCATAAATCTTGACTTTGCATGTTGGCCATACCCTCAGTTTGTCTAAGAATCACATGATACTTTGGTCTTATCATGCACCCTGACCCTACTTTCATCATTGGTAGGTCACCTTGAACCCAAAAATCGACATTTCATCATTGGTCATTAACTGGGTGGTTTCCCTTGTGTTCGAAAACAAGACATCTATTCACACTTTGGGATTCGTGCAGTGTCTTGGATTCCATTAGCCTTATTGGTGGTTTCCTCGCCTTTGTCAGTAGTTTTTCATCATTGGCTTCTATTCAGAGGGTCCTTTTCATGTACCGCTTGCATTTGGCACACGCGAAAGATACACATGGTCGTTGGTTCATGAACATGTTCTTCGTCTGATCTCCACCAAATCATGAAGCTCCTTCTTTGTTCCTCGTGCTTATTGATGAGAGATGCCTCAATGATCTCCTTTCATCGGGTCTCCTTCCATCGACTTCAACTCATTTATTATGGATATGAGACCTAGAGTTTTATGAGTACCTTGAGGCTTGCAGTCATTAGTGGCAGGCTCTCTCGCCATTGACAGGTGGGAATAAATCAATGTCTCCTGATCAATGGATCTCTCAAGTGTTCAAAACCAAATCCTTTATTCACATTTGTAGGGATGTACTCAGTGACTTGATACTTACTTTCACTATCGGTAGGTTGTCTCGCATTTGTTAATGGTATACTTCAATGACCAGTAATTAAACGATGTCTCATCGTGTTCAAACTCAACTCATTTATTCACATGATGTAGACTTGCACCATTGGCGGATAGTGTAGAAGACTTGAAGACATCACTATGTGGCCGCATCTTTCCTAAGTTGTTGCTTCCATTTCATTGGACCAGTACCTTTTTGAATTTAGTGATCATGGGAGATCAGATTGTAATACATGGTATACAGATATCTTCGGATTGATTTTTGAGACTCGTTTCATTGGGCCTTGTTCGTGACTATGACAACTTTTAGCATATAACCGCATTTGTATTTGCCTGTTCATGGCCATGAACACTTGTTTGGTATATTTTTCACACGGATCTGCATTGTATTCTTGGCAGCCATGTATGCAAAGTAAGTACATAATGTAATGAGCAATTGAGTTCATCCAACTGGTTCTCTACCACTCCACTTCTGGGTTATTTATAATGTATTTCGGTCATCGCAGATACTCCTCTGATCTCACACATTAGGGGGCATATGTTATAGCAATATTTGCCTCACCATTGCTATCTTTCACAGAGGGCCTTTTTCCATTTCCCTATGCAAACTTTTCATCCCTTTTTTGATGAATCTAGAGCTAAAAATGTACAATTTTCCACATATTCGCTCCCTAACTGCTATGCAAGATGTGTATACGCTTGCCGCTCCATTACAGCTCGCGTATATTGGGATTTGTGCTAGAAAATATAAAATGAGGTCGAGCTTCCATGTCACGACAAAATATTTCTTATCCTTGGCCTTCCATATACTGGACACGTTCTGACTCGGCCCTTCATTTGCATTCTAGAGGCTATAAGAGAAAAATTTCAAACCATGGAAAAGAAGGAGAAAGAATTCAACTTTGAGAGCAAAGTTACTCTGGAGAAATTACTTCATATTGAGTCTACATCCCTTTATCCCTCAAGTTTGAACACAGTGTTCAACCCCTAAGCTCTTCCCTTATTATTGAGAGGACCTCTTTGCCTCTTTCTCATGAGCTTGCCTTTGGTGGAGGATTGAAGTGGTGGGGACTCAGTTGTAAGGAACTTGGTTTCTTCGTTTCGAACCATGCCGACACGGAAGTTTGTAATGTTGACACTTCTGTTGATCAATTATTAATAGAAATACTCATTTCTTGTCCTATTGGTATCTTGCAAATATATGATTATTATCCATGGGCATGTTTGTAATGTTTATTAATGGATTATGCTATATGATGTGCTAACCCCTTTCGTATCATCATTATATACTTGATTTGCTTGTTTGTTGAGAACTTATCGTAGGTATAAATATTTGGGTCAAAGTTCTCAACGATGGAACATCATAAAACGTTGGATCGAGGTAGGTCTCTTTCTTATATTTCACATTAGTTTATATAGCATATGTTGGAATTGATTTGATTTATGCAGTCATACCTGTTTGTTGTGATTTACCCTTGGTTATAGATAGTTTTTCCCTTGTAACAAAGATCACAACAACTACATTCGAAAACAAAAATATAGAAAAAAAAAGTTAAACATTCATAAAGAAAACAATAGAAAAATTACACACCGATGAGAAGAAAAATTTAAAAAGTTTAAAAAAATTATGTGAAAGCATTTTCTGTGTTTTTAGATGAGAACATTGACGATATTTTTTTGATGCACCATATTTTATTTTATTTTAAATCTGTCTTAATCCGTGCATTCTTTATATGTAAACACACAGGTGTGTTTCTATCGAAAAGGTGCACCGGTGTGTTTCTATCGAAAAGGTGCACTAGAAAAGCGGAAAAACATTTTTTTTTTAAACGTCCAATAAGAAATCGTTTAAAAAAATAAAAAATAAAAAGGAAGAGGGTTGACTATGTTTGGGATCCGATGCAATAAGTGGTCCTTTTGCATCACATGCCAAACACTTATATATATAAAAACAAACCCATTAGATCTAAAATACCTAAAATGAAACTCCCTAATTCTTAAGTGATAGAGGGAATTAAACCCTAGGGTGAAATTTTGCACACACGCAAGCAAAAAAAAACAAGGGTTTAAGGTAAGTATGAATTTTTTTTATTTTTTTTTTAATTTTATTTATTTATTTATTTATTTTTTTTTTGAATGTAGGGTTTTGAGTGAATCACCATATCCTTCAAAACCTGATTTTCTGAACATTTTTGTTGTTCCAAAGTATTCTTTTACTCCATAGTTCTTCCCAGTATGTCTCTCTTCCAAATATGTCTCTTATAAATTTTGGCAAAATAATGAAAATATTGAATACCTTTTTAATATTAAATTTTTTTATGAAAATAGTTTAGAGTGAATCACCATACCCTTCAAATTTTCATATTCTGAATAATATTGTGGTTCCAAAGTATTCTTCTCCTCCATAGTGTTCCTCTGTATGTATCTCTTGTAAGTCTCTCCCTTGCAAAATTTTGCAAAATAATGAAATAGTGAATAACCTTTTAGTATTTAAATGACTATGAAATTCGATTCCTGCTCTTTTTTTAATTGTTTAAAAAATATTGTGTTTTTTTTTTTAACTTTTTCAGTATGATGGTATGTTTATGTAAGATGCACTGGTGTGTCCATATTATTTGATGCACTAGAGACATATAATTTTTTTTATTAACAAAATCTAGAAACACGGTGTGGTTGATTTTTCAACGCACATGTGCTTATTGTTAATATGCATACCAGTGCATTTGTGGTTTGTAAGCACACCTGTATGATTTTAACGTTATTTGAACTTTTATTTGCACATAAAATAGTATATTCATTTGTAATTATCTTTTAGGATGAATTCACATGACTTGCAATACTTTAATATACATTTTACGTTTTATGTCACCTTATTCTTAAAAAATGGTTTCAAAACTATATTCAAACTCAAATTGTGGTATGGTCCTAAAAAATTATTTTAGATATGTACATGAAAATTTATTGCTAATTTTTTTGAAATGCAGGGAGAAAATCTTATTATATGATCAAATGCTCAATTCTTCAAATTCCATCCCATTCCATATTGTTCAAAGTCCATCACGGAGTTCTCCCTTTCCAACTCTAGTAAGTTTAAATTATTTTATTTATGTTTCGATTATCTCATTGAATTTGTTTTTATCCATCTCAATCTGAATAAAAATATGTCCAAATTTGCAAGATCCTAATTCAGAATCGAGTTCGGATGCAGAAAATATTCTAGTACTAGTTCAAAAATGTCGAAAGGTCTTATCAGGAGAAACATACCACAAGCAGTTGGTAGATGAAAATGGACAGTCACTTTACCCTTCCAATTGTGGCATTCCATCTTCCAATCACAATCCTTGGTCTGCGATGGTAATAATTGTTTGGTATAATGTAATTTGAACAAACAAATTATTGCATTGTGCTTACTAATATCATCAATGTACTAATGTTCAATATTTTTTAAATTAGTATTTTCTGATGATGAGTGACCTACCTACCATCTTTTGTTTCACCCCACAACCATGTCAACCTGAAAGAAGGATGCAATGAGAGCACAACTTGGAGAGGAATCATACCAAGAATGGTTGAATCAATAACCTATTCAATTTCCACTACGTCAAGATTCACCAATTAGGAATGACTACAAAAATAGTAGTGCTTCAGAAGTTGGCAATGGAGACAATAAAAAAGAGGTTGGTATGGATTATTTCTTACTGGATACGACTACCATGGAGACAATTTTGTTAGACACATTCCAGAACAATGATCTATGGGTTGATGCTCATATCAATGATACCATTTTTGAAATCCTAAAATATGCTTCCACCACCCCTCTCTTTGGACCTAGTGCCTGGTCAAAGTCTACCTATCTTGGGAAAACAATGTTACTTTACAACATGAAAGAAAAGTTTGGCATGTCAAATGCATGTCTCTCAACAATATTGAGGTAATTGATCAGCAAGTGCCTTATATTAATTTTGATAAATCTTGTCATAGTACAATCAACACAAGAAATGGTCTCTTTTATAAATGTTAAATGACCTTGTACATTAATTATATTTCCCACTAACTAAAGGATATTCAAAAATAAGGTTCTTCCTAGTGATAAGTTTTTCCTAGTGGTTGTGAAGAGGCAAAGAAGTTGTTGAAAATGTTGGGCGTTGACTATATATCATATCATTCATGTCTGAATGATTGTATTCTATATAGAGGAGAATATGCAGAAAAAAAGATATGTCTGAAATGTGGGCATGATAGGTACCATAAATCAAATAAAAATGGTAAATTGGATGGTCCTCCTCATAAGATATTGAGGCACATGCCTATAATCCCAAGGATTCAAAGGCTCTTTCATTGCAAATAATTAGCTATGTTGCAGGGATGGAATGCCTCGCATAGAAGTGAGTTGGGAGTTATGTGAATCCCAACAGATTCAATAGCCATGAAGCATATAGAGAATACATGGACAGAAAAATTCAAGGATGAAGTATGAAGTCTATGACTCAGCATAGAAATGGATGGCATGAACCCATATTCCCTCCAAAACACCAACTATTATGTTTGGTCTGTAGTAGTGATCAATAACAATATCCCCGCATGGTTTTCCGTGAAGAATGAACATATTATGTTGGCTCTTATAGTCCCTAGTAGAAGACAAGTGAAAAATATGGATGTCTACCTACAACCATTGGTAGATGAATTGAAGGAATTATGGGAAGGGATACATGTATACGATGTATCAAGACCCATCGCAACGGAGAGGATTTTTACGTTGTATGGCATATTTTCTTACACCACACATGATTATCCAGGATTAGGAGTTTTCTTTGGTAATTAACATGATTATTTATTTGTTCATATATGTAACAATATTTATTTGCATATTTTATTCATTGTGATTGACATTCTATTCTTAAACACTAATGTGTTAAGTATAAAATAATCTCATAGGTTTTGTAAGTAAAGGCTATCATGGATTTAAATTTTGTGGACCTTCTCTAAAGGATAGGTGGTCCAACCACCTACAAAATCTAGTGTACGACTGCTCAAGGTTGTTCCTCCCAGAAGAATACCCTTATAGAAGAGCAACATCCATGTTCAATGGTAAACTAGAGAGAACCCAAATGATTGCAATAATGGTACACTAGTAGAATGGATCAAAGCATATGAGAGATAAAAGGAGAAGGAGATTATAGAAATATTTGATTCAAACGGGGATCCTATGTTTGATGATCCAAAATTATTCAACACCTATGTTGAGAAATTTCCCATTGGGATGAAAAGGAAATCTATCTTTTATGATCTCCCCTATTGGGAGCATATTAAAATTGTCCACTTACTATATCCCATGCATATATTTAAAAATGTTTCATATTCTTTATGGATGCACATATCATCAAAATAAAGTGACACATTGGCTCTAAGGAGAGATCTTATTTCTTCAAAAATTAAAAAGTAACATTGGCCAAGACAATAAAGTAGAGGAGAGGTTAGTCCCTATTGGTCTTTCAAAGAAGGTGATGTCCCATGGATTTTGAAGAAAGAAGATCTTTCTTTGGTAAAGGAAGTTATATTGGGTGTGAAGGTGCCTTATTTATATGGGTCTTCCCTACGAAGTTGCTTCACTGTGTGTCAAGACCATTTTTCAGGGTTGAAATCACATGACCATTTGAACCTTCTAAAGGTATAACATATGTCAAAAATATGATTTTATTATTTGTAATTTTTTTTTATTCCATGGGATAAAAAAAAATTATTTTTTTATGTGTTTACTTTGTAGTTTCATTATCCTCAACTCGTGCATGAGTGTGTGAACCATGACTTCCCCCATGACCTAAGGCATGCCATATCTAAATTATCTTCATTTGTACATTGAATTGCATCAAAGGGGATTCATATGGATAGCATTCCATGGTGGTGTCAAGAGATAGTTGAGATTGTTTGTATGTTTGAGAAGGAACTACTGTTGAGTTTCATGGACTTGTGGGTTCATCTTCTAATTCATCTAGTAGATGAGGTTGAATTAGTCTAGGTGGTCTCCTATCGTTGGATGTTTTTTTTAGATAGGTACATGAATAAATTGAAAGGATTTGTTCATCAAAGGGAAAAACCTGATGAGTCTATGGTAGAGGGGTACATATCATATGAGTCTTGATATTATTCCAGTGAGTACATCAATCAGATCAACAACACACCAGGTGTAGTGTAACATCCCGCTCTGGCGCACTGAGAACACTTATTATTTGAGGACACTTGCTCGCAAGTGATCTGGACCCTTTATGATGTTAGACCTATGATACTTGATTATGATGTGATTGA
>JZKD02S0109374.1:122219-136019 GCA_000966675.3 Picea glauca | reverse complement strand
ATCGATTTAAACTAAAAAGAGATTTAAGAAAGTCAAAAGAGTAAAGGGGGGAAAACCTAAGTAAAAAGAGAATTAGGGTTTGAGGGGATAAAGGGAGGGGAGAGAGGAAAAGAAAAGGGGCTTTTTTTTGGGGTTGAGATTGGATTGCTATTGCTGAGAGAGGGGAGACTGACTGATTTTCTGGTAGGAGTTGGGAAGCCTCAGCACATTTTGAGTGGTAGCTCAGCCTTGGAGGCGAGCTGAGGAGCTAGTGACTCTCTGGTTGTGTGTGCCCCTTTGCGGCTCGGGGGGCTGAGGGGGAAGAAGAGTACCCCTAGCATTTGGCTGGGAGGTACCAGTGAGCTCATTGAGGTCGACAAGCAGGAGCGGGAGCAGCGGGAGCATCAAGGAGTCCGCAGACAAACCCTTGGAGGAGGTGAACAGGCACAGGTACGCATATTGTTTCCCTTCTCATTTGGAGGGCGTAAAGATTTCATCCTATGACTGTGTAAATCTAAATAGTTACTGTGCAATACGTAGGTTTATTGGTTATAGCATTCATCTTGGTTTTAAACTGTAGCTTAATGGTTTGGCAGAAATTTGGTTCACAATGGAGTGTTTAGTTGACCACGTCCTTATGCAAAACTGGCCCGTGTAAATAAATAATCTTAGTGTGTCCTGGACTGCGTAAAAAAAAAATTAATCTTAGCTCTGGGTTGGGTACATTATCCTTTGGAATTTTCTTTAGGAATCTGGAATCCTTGGGTGCAGTTCTGAGGCTGTGTACATTTCTGTTTATTATTAGGAATCTGGAGTTTTCCCTGATATTGGGTGTTTTTGATGGTCGTTTTGTGGGCATTTTATTGATCAGCGTTGAATACAGTGGGCATTTTACAGGGGAATTTCTCCTTGCATGGGGCTGATGTGTATTTCTGCGAGGTTTCGTTTGATCCCCGCGTGGACGCTAATCCTACGTCCTGGTTTCCAAATTCTGCTGAGTGGGTGGACTCGCCCTCATTCGACCCATTAAAATCTGCCACGACCTGGTCATTAGCGATTGATACGGTCACTGACCACCCTCAGCACAAGGGTTGACATAGAATTCGTGATTGCGGAGGTTAACCTTATGCCTGAAATTTGACCGCTATCTTTCCCCATAACCATACTGTCCTTTGCCTCAGGTTTACCTCTCCCTTGTATTGGGCTTGAGGTTCCTCTACGTCGGCTTCATCCGAGTTCCCACGCCTCTAAACTCAATCCAAATTAGCTGTGAGAGGTTTCCGGTGGGAAGGGCATTAAAAAGGCATTGGGAATTATTTTCTTTATTAATCAAACATTTCTCAACCTGCACCCACTAACTTTTTGGCTGTTTAATTATTTCTGCCGTCTAAGAATTTTCCTAATTGTCTATTATCCCTGCCGCCAAGGAATTTAAGCCGCCCAGGAATTTAACCCTGAGAAATCCCTAAAAAAAGAACCCTTCTGCCTTATGAGATATTACACCACTTCTTGAAACGGTCATCCAGTCTCGATCCTGCCCCCCCAACCATTTTCTATTGTTAAGAGGAGATCCTCGGACATTCCGTTGCTATAGACCTGGCCCCCAGTCCTGGCACCTTTCAGTCCGGCATTGATTGATACAACCTGCAAACTTTTAGAACCTTTTTTTTGTTAACCCGGTGGAACGTTAACCTGTAGCTGCGTGTCACTTCTAGTGTTCTCCCCAAGAGAAGCCGGGACCTACAGACCATGCAACTGTAGCTGCCAAGGAGTAATGATGTACTGCTAGCGAGTTTAATGCATTTAAGATGTTCGGAGGGTATCAATTTGTCAGAGCTGGTGTGAATGTTAATTCATGGCATTATGTTATAACCTAGAATGCAGGAATAGAGTGATCCTATTGATAGGTTACCGGAATTTAAGGATAATAGCGAATTAATTTGGTAGAGTGTTGGGCAGAAGCATGGATTCTATAACTCACCTTGTTGTAATGCCATCGGTTGTGACTTCAGAGACGATGTAAAACGAATTTCTGAACGCCAGTATAAATGTTTATGGCAATGCACTAGTAGTAAAGGCTTAGGAACAATCGTTGTAATAGAAGGTGGTTATCATAAAGGACAGCGTAATCTGCAATCCTAATCGATTGATTATAATAAAAAGGGATACTGTAGCGATAAGATAAAACTTTGATTGTTAATTGTTCGGATTGTATTATAAGGGTTATAGCAGTGACTAACACTGGGTTAAGAAAGCTCGGGGACTTGTCCTTATACCTATTGTTGATAAAGATGTTTAGACAAGGAACCAATTACAGTAAGGATAAAGTCAATGCTCATATTATTGTTATTTATCGTTGCACTATGAATATCCTATAATTTATGAATATCTAATAGAATAAACTCAATATAAACCTATGTATGTGATCAAGGAATCCTATAATAAAACACAACAAGCTCTATAGGAAAGAATCATATTACTGTATCATATTAAATGTAAAAGAGAGATTACAACCATGGTCTTGATGTCGTAAGGTCCCTCCCAACTGTCCTTCGTTCCCCACACACTTCCACTCCAAGAATTCTGAGAGCATCAATCTGATAATATTCACAATCTATCTTGACAAAGTGGCTCATCTAGCCAAGATAACAATCTCCAAAGCTCAATCCAATCCAAGCTAATCCCCAAAAGCTCCAAAGATAACCTTCTCCATGAGAACTCCTCTCCTTTTATAAGTTGAAGAGGATAAGGTGAGGAAGTTAGGATGATCCCACTAAATCATGAAAGAAAGTAAGATCCAAACCATTCGGATCCCACCTCACCATGTAAGTTTCTCCTTCTAGAAGCATTGAGAAGATGCTCATTTTTCCCACGTATGAGAATTTTCGCACCCTGCCTATATAACAACCTGTGAACACTTCACGACCCAGCTATGGTGTAGCTTGCAAAAATCAGGTATTTTTGCACCCTGCCTATATAGCAACCTACGAACATCCTCTTTAATAGGGTTTTTTACAAAGGAAAATGCAACTTCTTTTCTCAGGAAAAGCTCTTCTCCCTTCTTTCTTCAGGAAATCGGGCCATTGACCCCTCTGAAGGAAATAGATAGGTTTGCATCATTAACGGTCATAGGGATGATGAAAATAATGTGTAACAGAGTTTTGTTATTGGATAAATCGGTAGGTGCAGACACTAACTGATCTCCCTAGATCCACCTAGATCTAGAACAAAACACACCAGAACATGACGCTTTCCTTAGGTTTTAGATATTGAATTTACTAACTAAAGAGGGATAGGTGACATACCGTTTAAACACCACTTCCTCTCACCATCGCCATTCTAGCTCTATTCCAATTCTTATAGAATGATGAACCTGCAAAAGAACGCAACCATCCAAAGTGATAGTAATAGCATAAACTCAATATAAACCTATGTATGTGATCAAGGAATCATACAATAAAACAAAACAAGATTTAGAGGAAAGAATCATATTACTGTATCATATTAAATGTGAAAGAGCGATTACAACCATGGCCTTGATTTCATAAGGTCCCTTTCAACTATCCTTCGTTCCCCACACACTTCCACTCCAAGGATTCTGAGAGCATCGATCTGATAATATTCACAATATATCTTGACAAAGTGGCTCATCTAGCCAAGCTAACAATCTCCAAAGCTCAATCCAATCCAATCTAATCCCCAAAATCTCCAAAGCTAACCTTCTCCATGAGAACTCCTCTCCGTTTATAAGTTGAAGAGGATAAGGTGAGGAGGTTAGGATGATCCCACTAAATAATGAATGTGAGTAAGATCCAAACCATTTGGATGCCACCTCACCATGGAAGTTTCTCCTTCTAGAAGCATCGAGAAGATGCTCGTTTTTCCCACATATGAGCATTTTTGCACCCTGCCTATATAGCAACCCGCAAACACTTCGCAACCTAGCTATGGTGCAACCTGTGAAAATTAGGCATTTTTTCACCCTACCTATATAGCAACCTATGAAGATCCTCTTTAATAGGGTTTTTTACAAAGGAAAATGCAAATTCTTTTCTCAGGGAAAGTTCTTCTCCCTTATTTCTTCAGGAACTCAGGCCACTGACCCCTCTAAAGGAAACATATAGGTTTACATCATTAACGGTCATAGGGATGATGAAAATAATGTGTAACATAGTTTTTTTATTGGATAAATCGGTAGGTGCAGATACTAATTGATCTCCCTAGATCCACCTAGATCTAGAACAAAACACACCAGAACGTGACGCTTTCCTTAAGGTTTAGATATTTAATTTACTAACTAGAGAGGGATAAGTGACATACCATTTAAACATCACTTCCTCTCGCTATCACCATCCTAGCTTCGTTACAACACTCATATAATGATGAACCTACAAAAGAACGCAACCAACCAAAGTGATAGTAATAGCATAAACTCAATATAAACCTATGTATGTGATCAAGGAATCATACAATAAAACACAATAAGCTTTATAGGAAAGAATCATATTATTGTATCATATTAAATGTGAAAGAGAGATTACAATGATGGCCTTGATGTCGTAAGGTCCCTTCCAACTGTCCTTTGTTCCCCACACACTTCCACTTCAAGAATTATGAGAACATCGATATGATAATATTCATAATATATCATGACAAAGTGGCTCATCTAGTCAAGATAACAATCTCCAAAGCTCAATCCAATCCAAGCTAATCCCCAAAATCTCCAAAGCTAACCTTCTCCATGAGAACTCCTCTCGTTTTATAATTTGAAGATGATAAGGTGAGGAGGTTAGGATGATCCCACTAAATCATGAAAGCGATTAAGATCCAAACCATTCAGATGCCACCTCACCATGGAAGTTTCTCCTTCTATAAGCATCGAGAAGAAGCTCATTTTTCCCACGTATGAGCATTTTCACACCTTGCCTATATAGAAGCCTGCGAACATCCTCTTTAATAGGGTTTTTTACAAAGGAAAATGAAACTTTTTTTCTCAGTAAAAGTTATTCTCCCTTCTTTATTCAGGAACTCAAGCCACTGACCCCTCTGCAGGAAAAATATAGGTTTACATCATTAACGGTCATAGGGATGGTGAAAATAATGTGTAATAGAGAGCCCCCCAGAGTATGAAGTTAGAACAGGGTGATAGCTGAAATATTTTGTCGAGTGTGTGTAGGGAACAAGGAATAGTTGGTCGAAAACATGCCAACAAACAAGGAAATACAGTGCAATAATATATCATCACTAAGGTAGGCATTCCCATTCTCAAAATACAAATGAATCAGAGCATAAATTTCGACATGTGAAGATCCATGTCAAGTAAGACAATCCATGGCCACCAAACATACACTGTGGATCCATGCCAATATGACTCAAATCTGAACATAGACACCAAAAATACACTTTGGATCTATGTGTTAAAGACTCAAATTTGAACATAGCCATGAGACATACAGTATGGATCTATGCAACAGTACAAACTGAATATACTCCAATGCAACCTAAATCTATCAGAAAAGATCCAAGGTATTCATCTACACCACTCTATAGTACGAATATAACCATGCAAATGCATGTGTCGAAGTCGAACATGGTAGAAACCACTTGATTACCAGTCATTAGTGTATACCGTTAACAAATGCGAGGGAAATCACCATTAATGTCAATGAATCCCAAGGTACACTAGTACAATCCAACGAATGTGAATTAATGATTTGAAGTTGAACACTCGACGGAATCTCCTGATCAGGGATCAATAATGAAAAACCCATTGTCGAAAGTGAGGAAACCTACCATTGAGGCATGTACGTTCCAAGGTACCAATTGGTTTCTAAGTCTAATTCCTGTATAATGAGTTGAAGTTGACAGGAAAAGACTCACCATAGGAGGGCCTTAATGTATCTTCCATCAATGACATGAAATGAGTGACAAGTTTTGAGGTAGATCAAAGTAACAAGTGATTTAGGACTGACTCAGGGATGGTCGATGAAATAGAAGGCTTAAAGACTGCATAAATGGCTGACGCAATAGAAGGCTTTACGGGTTGAACTTCATTTTGAACATATTTATTACACGACAACTGCCTTGGAAACATTGACTCGACAATAGGGATCACAGACCAATTTTTAAACTTATAAAGGAGTATGATCAAGAGACAAGTGGATTTTCCAACCTACACACAAGGTGAGTGAAAGGGTGTCATGTTCAAAAGTGACTCTTCCATAGAATACAGGTTTAGACACATTTCTTTCCCAAATTTTACCCCACCATTTCTGGCGAGTACCTCTTTATTTTTACGCAAGCTTGAGGAGGATAACATATGCTTGTAATGTAATCTCATCCTTCAAACGAGTCCCTCAGAGTATATTTAACGAACCCTAGGAAGGAGTGGTTCAATCCCATATGGGCCTTTCGATGTTTGTTTTACAAGTCCAAAGAAAGAAAACTCGAGGGTTTTTCATGTTTATAGAGTCTGAAAAACACTTAAAGAGAACTATCTTAGTTCCTTTTTCATAAAATAGTTCATCAGGACTGAAAAAGTGATAAACTATCGCCCATCGAACATTTTATTCAAATACTTTTACGAGCATGAATAGAACAAGGTCGCTCGTTAATCTTTTCATGTTTAGAGAGTCTGAAAAGAGCTTAAAGGGAACACCAGTGGGTTCCTTTTTTGTATAACCTTTACAAGTCTGAAAAAGTGATAAAAATATATGCGGTTACATTCTCATTGATTTACGAGCATGAGAAAGAACAAAGACTAAGATTGATAACTTATTCTCATGTATTTACGAGCATGAGAAAGAACAAAGACTAAGCTCGGAATTGTTTTCATTTTTACGCAAGCTTTAAAAAAAAAAAATCTATGCTTGGGATAGATTTTATTTTTTCACAATCTTAAAACTAAACAAAATTATGCTTGGACCTGGTTTCATTTTTACACAAGCTTGAACCAGAGGAAACTATGCTTGAGACAGGTGGTTTCATTTTTACACAAGCTTGAACCATAGAAAACTATGCTTGTACTTCCCAACACAGAACACATGGATGGTTGGTACTTATCCCCTAGCCCAGTTTAAGAAGCTAGCAACTCAACTTCAGCATGAAGTCTAGAGGCTTAGGCAAATTGCCCCCAAGCTTCATTTCATCCAACTGCAAAGGAGAATGAAATGGAGCTTCAAATACTAGATGAAGGACTTGACTCAAATAGAGAGGGGGGAAACTATTTCATTTTTTAACGAGCTTGACATGGAAACAATAACTATGCTCATAACCTCTATTTCATTTTTTAATGAGGTTGCCATAGAGACAAAAAAAATATCCTCGTAAGTGGTTTCATTTTTTAACAAGCTTGAAATCAGAAAACCATGCTCAAAGACCTTTGTTTCATTTTTTAACGAGGTTGCTTTAGAGACGCAAAAACTATCCTTGGAACTCTTCTTGATCATGGATTCCAAGAGGACAATGCTCCGGAAGGACACCATGTCAAGGGACAAAACTCGGTCATGTCTTCCAAAATATATTCACTAGAAGAAAGGAACACACTCTAGAAGGAACACATGTCAAGGGTGGTGATAGGGGTAAGGAGATCAAGCTCTAAAGACCCTATCTAAGAGATAACCATGTAAACTACCAAATCTAAGTCACCAGAAGTTGAAGCCATGGGAGACAATGCCACATATTTGACCTGTGGCGGGGGCAATACCATTTGCATATAAGAACCATTTAGAGAGGCAATCTAGTCAGGGTCAATGAATGAAAGTTGATCAATAGTCACAAATCATCCATCGTGAGGGAAAGATATCACATGAAAAAGAGTAGACATAATAGCTTTCATGGCATAGACATAATCTCTCCCAAGGAGTAAAACGAAATCCAAGGGGTATTGGACTACCATGACATTAATGAAGACAATTTTCCCTCCCAAAGTTACAGGAAACTGAGGAAGGTTCCCTAAAGGTTGACTAGTTCTTCTGTTAAAAGATAACAGATTCTATGTAACCGACACAAGCTGAGGAAAACCCAAAGCTTTCCAAGCAAAAGAGGAAAAAATACTAATAGATGCACCTTCATCTATCAGTGTTTGAGGAACATCTCGACCACAAACCTATATTGTAATCTGGAAAGGAATGTGAGAGGGAAGACGAGGTCCAGTTAGCACACCCCAATCAAAATGGATGACCTCATTACTTGGAGGGGGTTCCACAAGAGAAGGAGGAATACCCACCGGCATGGTAGAGTCTGTATCAACAAGAAAAACATGGGCAATATCTACTCTCTAGTGTGAGAGTAGGATCGATCGATGGAGAGATCAGATCGACCACTTGGGTTTCATTCTCCAAGGGGAGAATGGGGTCGACAGGTGGAAATAGATCGACCGCTTGGATTTCACTCTCTAACGGGAGAGTGGGATTGACCAAGGATGGGATTAGATCAGCCAATTTGTTAACACTCTCTAAAGGGAGAGTGGGATCGACCGAATATGGGATCGGATCAACCACTTTGTCAACTGGTTTAATTAAGGACATGACCAGATTGACGACATGATCAATCGAATTAACCGATAACGGGTCCGAAGTGATCATTCCATCAACTACAGGGGGGTTGAGAGAAAACTTACGATAAGTAGTTGGAAGTTGAGGCTTTGAAATAGTCATGTCTTCCAGTAATTTCTAGGCTTCATCTATACGAGGGAAATGTGAGTTAGATGACTCCCTTTGCATAACATACACAGGAACTTGACTCTACTTTTCTTCTTCCCAATGGTATCGTGACTAGTTGACGGGAGGTCATTAGCATGTTGTTCAAAGGTTGACGACATAGGTTGGTCAGGGTGTGTAGACCATACTTCTATGGCCTTGGATAGACTAGGGAAATCCTTAAGAAGATGGCTACCCTTACAATATAGAGTCCACTAGGGAAAACAAACAACAGACATTAAAAATCTAGTAAGCAAACAAGCAAACAAAACCTTTTCACAATGAGAACACTAGTTGGTGGTGAAATCCAATGTCGTGGGAACAAAGTAAGAAGGGGCTGAGATAGAGCGGGTGGAAAACTTACGTTGATGACCTACTTAATGGACTTACACCTTAGTGCAAGATCTCACACATAATCATGGGTATAACCTCCAAGGAGCCTGAGTGAGTTTGGCTAATGTAGATTCCAGGTACCGTGAAGACTTTCCCCTCCACAGTCACCTCGTGTAAAGAACCTAGAGAGATAGGCCATTAAGGTTACCAATTACTATAATGAATGCTTGGGGAAATAGTCGATAGTCTGATCCATGCGCAAAGGCAGGGTATCTAGCCCGAAATCAACTCGAAAGGATTCCACTCATAATTGTGGGTATACCTTCAAGTGACCCCCATAATACGCGCAATATCTACACCAATACCAACAAAGCAAGGTGAGTAACTCTGCCAATCTTAATGCGACCTCAGGTTTGACCCTTGTGTGAGAAGGGCTTCCCAGGACAAAATGTAGTAAGTGGATTTAAGTCTCCCTATCAAAAGATACTATGTTTGTTTGCAGCTTTGGAAAGTTATCTTTCACACCTATTCCAAAGCCCTACAACTAATCTAATGTAGGTTTGCTACCAGAAAATATAAAAAATGTCTAATCAATTTTTATAAGCTCTTTATTTTTAAGGTTTTTGTTACTCAAAAGGAAAAAGGCGTGGACAATATGGTGTTTTGACTGACTTGAAAGTTATGCAAAGAGATGAAGATGCAATCTTTTCATTTCGATGAAAACTATGATACGAGAATGAGAAAACATTTATCATTCCTAGATGCATAATGTCCCAACATTTTAAAAAAATCATCAATATCAATACCTTTAAGAAATGAGAAAAATAGATTGTACACCAATACATGATTCATGGCCCCCCTTGGCCATGAGGGGGAAAAAATTTCAGAATTTAAGACAAAAAAAATGCCAAGAATCATGCAATTTCGCTACTTCAAATGAAAGGATGCCCCCAATCTAATATAAAGCAAGAAATTAAATCTTTTTGTTTCAAAATTTTCACTAAAAGCAATAATGAACTTTTTTAAAACAAAGAAACCCAAACTAAAAGTTTTCTTTTTAAAGCGAACTATTCAAAAGAAATTTGATCTTTCCCTAAACAATTCTAAGAAAACACACACTTTGTAATTGAAAGACACTCAAAGCAAGAGACTAATCCTTCAAAACCAAACAAAGTAAAGATGGCTAAAATCAACTCAAAGAATGTCAAGTAGACTGTAAACAGATCAATATAGGGTCCAAAAGTTCAATCCAGCTGATCAAAGAAAAACTGCGTATCAAAAGATAACAAGACCCAATCCAATTTTTTTTTTTTTACAAACAAGTTTGCAAGCCAGCACTATATTACAGTGTGAAAATAAACAGTTTTCGTAGGTTAGCAATGGGTAGGGTGTGAAAATGTCGCACTGGTTTAAATAGTGAGGTGCAAAAATCATAGTTTTTCGCAGGCTGTATACAGGTGAAGTGTGGGAATGTTTGTAATCAAAAGGAATTTGTAAAAAGGACAAAGAGTCTAAGTGAACTTTCAGATCCAGAGAGTCTGGATGGATCTCCCACAGACTCAGAGACCAGAAATCAAGAAATCAAAGCAAGGGAAACTAAACTAACTAGGAAACAATTTGTTCCCTAGTGGAGTTGCCAATTTTGTTATAGGATAAATCGATATATGCAGACACTAAGAGATCTCCCTAGATCCACCTGGATCTAGAACAAAATAGGACATGACATGACTCTTTCCCTAAGTTGCAATCATCAAATCTACTACCAAGAAGGAATGAGTGACATACCTTTATATCACTTCCTTAAGTCTTTGTTGTTCCTACTTCGCTCCGGTGCTCTTGTGAGATCAGGGCCAAGACAACACAAACCAACCAAAGTGAAGATAGCAAAGTATATTCAATGACAACCTATGCATATGATCAAGGAGTTATGCGATAAAATAAGAGTGATTTTATGGGCAAGGGACATGCCACTGTATTGTATTAAATGAAAGTAGAAGATACAACCAGATCACCTTGATGTCGCAAGCTTCCTTTCAGTGGTCCTTGGTTCCAACACACACACTTTCTCTACACTTGCATGAAGAAGATCCAATATGGATTGATGGAAAAATGGAGGCCTCAAGCTTCAATTCAAACAGGGTTCCTCACACAATTCTTTCATCAATTCTCCATTCAATCTTGCTTAACCTCTTCCTTGAGAAACCTTCCAATATATAGGAGAAGGAGAGATGGTTAAAGGGATGAGTATGATCCCACTAAATCTGAGAAGTCAGTAGGATGCCAACCATGTGAATGCCAACTCATTTTCTAGAAGATCCTCTTCTAGAACCTTCATAACTTCCTCTTCATTTTAAGCTTTGAAGCAAGTTCACACCCTACCTATAGAGAAGACTGTGAACATATTGCACTCCTAGTATAGGGTTGTCTGCGAGAATCAACGTTTCTCGCACCCTACAACACATGTGGTCTGCGAACTCATCTTAAAAATATGTTTTATGGAAGAAGACAACAATCACCTTTCTCAGGTAAAAGGTCCTTATGAGAGCCTGAACACATAACTGTAGAGACATCACCAGAGTGACCAAAATAATTTGTAACATGAATACATCAGCGAATTCAGAAATTGATGTAAGCAATAAATTCTTTTTTTACCATTCAGAGGCAACACAGTCGTGGGTCACACAGAAGAGGAGGAAATGGGAAAGGGACATGAAATAATTAAGACGGTTGAATGGTAGAAAAATTCCTTATCCTAATCATTTAAAATAAAATATGCCAATGATATGCCCCAATGGTTGGGTTGTTGACCAAGACAGAGAGAAATATGGTGCATCTAGTCATTACCTACGTGAAGAAGAGGATGCACTAAACATAGGGATTGGTTGCATCAACTCGGTAATAATCTTTTTGTGTACATAATTTTTAACTTTGTAATGCACATTTGAATTGTAAGTACATCTATATTATTTTATATTTTAATGGTTGGGTTATTAGGCACATATTGACAATGTGATTTTTTTATTTTTTTATAGGTGCATTTGTTCCCATATATGTGGGCATATGGACATCATTTTCACACAGAGGATGTCGATGATGGACACATGATACAAGATTGTGGAGTAGAAGTCGAGTTTGACCAATCTAGTCATGCTAGCCACCACGATCAAAACACCATACATGGAAAGTTAGGTTATGTCGAAAAGATACAAGATATCATTCGAGGGGACATATTTTCTTTCCAATGTGTTATTTTTAGGTTCAAGTGGTGGGACACCTTTGATCAGAATAGTGTAAAGGAATATCATGATAGTGGGATGATATGTATCAACTCTAAGAATATGTGGGATGAAACTAAGGAGCCTTATGTTTTCCCAAAACACTGCAACCAAGTGTTTTTTAACCTAGATGTGTTGGATAGAGATTGGTGGTTTGTATTAAGATACGACCCTATATCAAAACATATTTTTGAGAACAACAGTGTTATCATGCCAAGCGAGGAAGATAATGAGGGTGATGACAATAGAGAGTGATATGTAAATTTTTTATGTCATCTTTAATACTGTTGTTGTATATTTTTTTATATTATTTATTTCTCTAATTATATCATTTTTTATTCATCTTCTGACAGAGGAAATCTTAAGTTAATTATAACAAATATTTGAACAATTTTAGTTGGTTAATAGTCAGTTTGATGCATAATGTGTTTGTCTTTAAATTTATGTTTGATTGCATGGAGCGTTTGTTATTTGAATATATTTATATGTCGTTGCATATATTTAAAAATGTTTCATCTTCTTTATGTCTTTCCCATAGTGAAATCATGAAAAATGTTAAATGTCTAGTTGAACTTTTAATGGGATATGAAATTCTATTTTTTATGTTGTTATAATTATATGTAATGATATGGTTTATATGCATGTTTAATAGTACAACATTTTTGAGGATATGTTAACATGATGATTCAAAAACTGAGTTTATGTTCATTTATTTTGTAGATTTAAAAGTAAGATTAACAAAAAAAGGTGGTTTGTAATTAAAAAATTAAATTTATAACATGATTTTGTGATAATTTGGTTTTTAAGTAAAGTAGTGTTTGTTAGTTTACATACTTTTATCATTTATTTTGAAAATATTTATAAAATTATGCCCCCAATATTGAGTAAAACCACAATTAATGAAGTAATATTTTAAAATTTGATGGCAATCAACTTATGAAATAATGACCAAAATAACAATAGGAAGATTTGCATCCATAAAATTTTAAAGCCAATAGAATGCTTATCATTGGAGACCATAACTTTTTTATAATAACAATTTTTAGTGTAGAAGAGTCTATTCAAAAAGAGTAATTAGTACAATGGAAAATAATATCTATTCATATGTAATTTGTCTTTTGAAAAAAAAAATAGTTAGAATGAAAATGTATAATGAACTATCTATGCAATTATAGTTTCAACCATATTGAACTTTGTAATTTATAAAAATAAACATGATGATGATAACCATCTTATAACAAACATAAACAACATCTAAAATACACATTTATATTCGCTAGCTAACATCATCTAATTATATATACCTATAGCACATATAAACATCATTAATTAGCTAGCACACATATCTAATAATTTAACATGGCATCATCATTGTGATCACATCTAACAAAAGACAAGAATTTTCTAACATCATCATCACACACATCTAACAAGCATCATTTAACATACACATATATCAAGCACATTTAACATTAAACATATCTAACATGACCTAAAAATGTACACATCAACAT
>JZKD02S0109374.1:91492-114334 GCA_000966675.3 Picea glauca | reverse complement strand
AAAAGGAGGTTGCCCCCTCGAAGAGGCTTATTATCTGAAATTATCTCTTTTTCAAGGCGTTGAATACTTTTCCTGAGGTTTTTCTATGCTATATTGATGTTTGGTTCTTAACATCTACACTACAACACATACGCTTCGATGTGTTACTTTTATCATACACATCGCTTAAAACAAAAAACAAATTAAAATATTAAAGAAGGAAACAATTATTAAAAATTAGCAAAAAAACGCGGTGCATATATGATCACTACACACACCAGTGCATGTAAATAATGTAGTCACACCATCACATAAACTTTAATAAATTTTTGAGTATGGAACTTATTGTGGTGTGTTCTAGTCGATCCTATCACACCGTGCTCGGTGCCTCCAAACAAATTACTAGGTGCACCGCAACACAATGATACATTTCTCAGCAGTGTGTTTGGTAAACATGAACACCCCAGTGTGCACATTTACCAATGCACTGCGTAAAAATATATCTGATAAGGGTGATTCACTATGTACTTTAACATCCTGGTGCATTATATGTACTTTAACGCACTACCCCACCAGTTATACGATTTTCTTTAGTGCGTTGTTAAACAGACGCATCGATACGTTTATGTTTACTAACACATCGCCGAGAAATGTAACAAGGTACGTGGTGCACCCTGTAAATTTACATGTCGCACTGTACACGGTGCGATCTGAGAGCCTCGAACACACTACGCAATTTATTTATTTTTTTTACACTTAAAATTTCAATCAATTTTAAATTTTAATATGGTGAAAACTTAAGTTATGAAGAAACAAGGAAGTTAGCTGGACATTTTTTTTTCGAGGAGGCATAGTTGCGACACACTCAAAAAAAATAAAATTTCCCACCATTTGGAAAAATTTGAAATTCACACACCGAGCAACAGATGAAAGGAACACAACCAAGGAAATCATCGATGGAAGGGCACTTCAAATAGGAAAATATTGCACCGGTGATTTTGAGCTCTACAACACTGAAAATGGTACAAATGATTTTTGTTGTTGGTAAACATTTTTTTAATAAAACCTTATTCTAGTACGCCCGATGAAAAAATACACTGGGCCATCCATGTTTAATGAGAGCAACAATTATATTTATAAAAAAATAACATAGTATGATGCACGTGTTTTTGGGTGTATACTGGTGCATATACTAATCCATAACACATCGTTGTACATTTTTTGAAAAACTACAATAGTGTGAAATTTTTTGTTTAAGCATGGTATGGTGCGGTATAATAATAGATGTCCCAGTGCACTTGGGTTTATAGAGCACACCGCCTAAATTTGGAAATTAACCCTAACATGCTGCTCCATATTGGAGAACTTGTGCACACTGATGCGCATGATACAATGGAGTGCATCAGTATATGTTTTTTGACACAATCCTACATTGTTGCGTAAATATTTTTTATTTAACCATACGATGGTTTTCTCTGACAATAGCACCCCGGTGCTTCCATTGTTACATTGTGAACCGTAAATTTTTAAAAGAACGCTATTACAGTGCATCATTATTTCCCGATGCATCCTTATTTTTGTAGCGCATCGGACAATATTGTTCTTTATTTGAAATAACCCTACTATGGTGCGCTAGTTTTGAGGGAACTGATGCACCTTTTGTAGAAAATGAAATAGTGTGTTAGGTACTTATAAAATCATCGGTGTAAAAAAAAAACGCTAAAATATCCACCCTCTCACCTCTGCTAGTATCATCCGCTATAAATGGATTTTTGGGATATTTTTATAGGGTTGTCTGCAAAAACCTCTACTAGAGGGTATTTTCCTTGTAGTTCCTTGTTCTATCATAAACCTGTCAAAATTCAAATACCGCTTCCTTGGACATTTCTTTAGGCCATACAATCTCATATTCAACTTGCATACCAAATTTTCCTTCCCTTTGACCTCATACCCCTGTGGTTGTTGCATATAAATCTCTTCCTCCAAATCCCCATGGAGAAAAGTTGTTTTTACATATAACTGTTCAAGATGCAAATATTCTACTACCACAATAGTTAAAATAGTCCTAATTGATGTCATTTTAACAACAGGAGAACATATTTCATCAAAATATATACCTTTCTTTTGTACAAACCTTTTTACAACAAGTCTAGCCTTATACCGCTTTTTGCCTCCAACTTCTTCCTTCAACCTGTAAACTCATTTATTCTGCATTTCTCTTTTTCCTGTAGGAAACTAAACCAAGTCCCAAGTCTGATTATTTACCAAGGAATCCATTTCCTCTTTGATTCCTCACTCCCACTTCTTTTTAGTGTCTATCTACATTTGCTTCTTCATAACTTTCTGGTCCACTAGAGTTAGTCAACAATAAATAATACAATGAAGGAGAGTATCATTCATGGGGTCTACTTAACTTGGTAGATATTATAACAACACTTGCATGTGTTTGATATGCATGTTTCTCCTATTGTTGTACATTTTCATTTTTTGTTACCTTTGGAATTTCATTTTCTTTGATTTCATCAAGCATTGTGTATTTTGTGTTTTCCTTTTCCTATTTTTTTCTCTGCAACTTATCTCTTTACATGAAATTTTCATTAAATACCAAATCTCTACTCCTAATGATTTTATGATTCTTATAATACTATAAGAAATAACTAAAATAATTAACATCGTATCCAATAAAGGTACACTTCTTGGATTTTTCCTCAAGCATTGTTATATTTTCTTTATCAATATGGACAAATGCTTCACAACCAAAAGTCTTCATAATGAGTAGTTTACTTTTTTACCTGTCCATGCCTCCTTTGGAATGTTACCATCCAAGGATCTTGAAGGCCCTCTTTTTATTAAGTAAAATATAGTATATACAAGATATTCCCAAAACTTCAAGGGAAACCCAACATGTAATCTCATATACTCCTTGCACGTTCCATGATTGTCCTATTTATCATTTCTAACACATCATTTTCTTGCGGTGTTCATGGAACTATCTTCTCTCTATGAATCCCATGGTATGAACAGTAATCATGAAACTCCTTGTTGAAGTAGTCATCTCCATTGTCTGATCTGAGACACTTCAACCTTTTTCCTGTCTCATTCTCAACCAAATCTTTCCATTTCTTAAAAGTGTCAAAAAAATCAAATTGTTGTCGAATGAAATAAACCCAAGTTTTTCTAGTTTCATCATCAATAAAAGTAACATAATAATGAGAGCCACAAATAGATGATATATGAACTGGTCCCCATACATCTGTATGCACAAGCTATAACTTTTTACTCTTCCTTTCCTTTCCAACCCTGATAAATCTCACTCTCTTATGTTTTCCATAAACCCAGTGTTCACGAAATCCAAATCAACTTGTTTAATATCTGGAAACAAATTACTTTTGTGAAGTATATGCATCCCCTTCTCACTCATGTTTCTAAGCCTATGATGCCACAATTTTGTATCCACACCTATATAAGATAAATAGATTGAAGAGTCAGCATTACCAGTACACAAATACAATGTAAATACCTTATCTTCTTTTTCCATTACCAGTGATCCTTTAGTGGCCTTCCATGACTTACATGTAAATGTATATATACATCCTTCACATGCCAACTATCCTATTGAAATTAGATTTATTCTCATATCTAGTATATGTCTCACCTCTTTCAGTAACCGTTGGTTTCCATTCTTTTGACTTATTTGTATCTTACCCATTCCAACAATTTGACCTGGTTCATCATCACCTAAATAAACCTCTCCAAAATCACCTTGAGCATAATCTTGGAAATATTTCCTATCGGGTATGGCATGAAATGAATCCCCTAAATATACTACCCAAGATTCAGTAACATTGTATAAATAAATAATCAAAGCATCTCATAACACATCACTTATTACATTTGCTTCCTGATTTTTCTCCTGCTACCCATCTCTTTGTTTCTTTGGAGCTCTGTAGTCTTTCTTAAGATGTCCTTTCTTCCCACAATTCCAACACTCTATCTTTCCTATTCTGAATTTGAATCTTCCCGACCTATAATTATCATGATTCCCTTATCTCTTTCCTTTATTCTTTTGTCTTTCCATTTTCTCCATGGTCAACGGGTTACCTTATGTCTCACCTGTGTTTTTCCATCACATTTCCTCATTAAGGATAACACCAACAACATCATCAAATTTCAGAGTGTTTGAACCAGAGACAGAGTTACTTACAATCATGACTAAGATGTTCCCTATTTATGACAATGAGCACAAGATTATAATATCCCTAACCTCATCATCAAAGTCCACTTTTGCATAACTTAGCTAATTAGTAACTGTATTAAATTCATTTAAATGGTCGGCAACAGACCCACCTTCTGACATTTTCATACTAAATAATCGCTTCATTAGAAATACCTTATTGGAGGCCGAGGGTTTTTCATATCGTTTAGTCAATTACTTCATTAGATCCTCCATTGTCATTTCTTTTGAAATATTGAAAGTCATCGACGCTGAAAGGCACAACCGTATTAGTCCTAGTACCTTTCTGTCAAGAATATCTCATTCTCTTTCCTTCATACTAATTGTTTTCTTTTCTTTTACACCCAACAGTAGGAAAATATCCTTATGATATAGATAGTCTTTCATTTTCATCTTCCATAACTGGTATTTTTGGCCGTTAAATTTCTTGACCTTAAACTTTCCATCTTCCACCATTTATCCCACTCGAACGAGGAACCCTCTTTTCCTGCGAGTTACCTTTCGCTCTGATAGTTACCTTTTGCTATGATACTATTTTTTAGAAAAACAAGATCACGAAGAAATAAAATAAAACAAAAAAGATACACAAAACAATAGAGACACAGATATGCATGGTTCACCTAGTGTGGGATATGTCCACCATATAAATTGTTAGGTTCTTCCTTTTTATTATCCAGCAAATGAAGGGATAAAACCTACAACATGCCCCCTGTAACTTCCTCTTCTTTTTCTCACAATATCCTCTCCTAGAATACAATATTCACTCACACTTACATAGTCGCAATACAATTCCTCATAAAAGAGGGTTTCCTTCTAGGGGGGAAATCCCTAACATAACTTCTATCATTAGATATGTGACCTTATAAGAATGGTCTATATTGACTATGAAATTACAATATTTTACAAGGCAAAATTTCCAAAAAATTATCTTTGGGGGTGTTGCCCTTGAACCCCCATTAGGAAATGGGGTCCAAATGCAGTTGAAAACAAAACCTACGAATCATGAATATAATCACGCTTCACAGTTACCAACACAAAATTGATGATAAATCGATCTTCATGACCCCCAAATTCAATCTTCATAGCAATGGTAGAAAAGGCCAAGGTTGGGGTTTTGTCTTTTTTGGTTTTGGTTGTTGTGAACTTTATGATTTATATAGTGTACATGAGAGAGTGCTATGGTAGGGATGAAAACTTTTAAATGTTAATATATATTAACATATATGTTAATAAATTTTAATATATGTTAATGTGTATTATACTAATATGTTAATTAGTATTATAATTTATACCTTTATGTGGTGAAAACAACAATGACAATAAGTTCAATGATGATGATGATGATGCCAAGGATGTTGAAAAAAATCATGATGAGGATGAGGATGATATGTAGGATGATGAGTAGGATGATGGTGACGATCATGATGAGAATGACGATAAATGAAAATGATGATTACCATTATGAGGATGATCATTATAATCATACTCTTCATCATCATTGTCATTAGTATTGTTTTCATCATCATCATCATCATCATCATCATCATCATCATCATCATCATCATCATCATCATGCTCATATTCAATGTCATCGAACTCATCTTCATTGTACTCTTCATAATCATTGTAATTGTCATCATCATTAGCATTGTTTCCATTATCATTTTGATCATCATCATAAACATCATCGTGTTTATCATTGTTATTGGCCTCATTTTCATCATACTCTTCATCATCACTGTCATCATCATCCTGACCACAAAAGGGTCAAAAGACTCCATAAAATATCTTTATATGGTTTCATGAGGGGGGTGATCTCCTTCTAACAAGAAACCAAATGTATCTTGAGTGTTCAATAGAGGAAAACATAGAAAGTGATGATTTTTGACCATCATGAACCAAACAATAAACCCCTCATGTAATTAAGTAGATTGTGGATGTGTTGAACTCAGAGCAAGCTACAAATACTTTAACATAATTTGTAAATAACAACAAATTTGATATATTTCCTACTTGATACCACTTACGTTCATTCTTTCTTAAGATCCTCTATTTGAATAAGAGTGAATCCTCATTAAGAAACATATTGGTTGAAAGTGAGAATTTTTTTTTCTCAAGGGATTGGGTTTTGTATGCATTAACCTAAACTCTTTCCAAATTAATTTTTAACAAATTTAATGTCTCATGGAGAAATTGACTCCCAAGTTCCAAGGGGTTGGTTGGTTTAGGAAGATGGTAAACCCAAAGGCTAAGTGATAGTTGTAAAATCCTACCCTCTAATTTTAGGACTATGGGTTGAAGATCATCTTTGATTTCTTATCTAAGGTTTTTCAATACAGAAACAACCTTTAGATATAGCCTATGAAATATTTCATGTAAAGTGAAAAGAGCATCGAAATATTACTTCCCATATTAGAGCACAAAGTGGAGCCTAGGGTCCCGAGGCTATATGTAAGAGTTCTATGATTGTACATTAGACCCCTATAATCGCAATATAGGAATTAGGACCATATATGTCTAGCAACATAGTTATCTAATTTGGGCCTTAGGATCATAATATGGCTCATACATTTGGGTCATATTATGGTCATATATGTGTTGTAACACTATATATGTTGTAACTAATTTGGGCACTATGGACATAATTTAGCTCTCACACAACATAATACTATGTGTTAGTTAAGGGTCAATTAGTGGTAATTAGGGGGGTTGGTAAGGCGTAAATAGGGAGGATTTGGGGTAATTAGAGGTTAAGTAGGGGTCAACTAGGGGTAATAAAGAGTTAATATGGGGTTACATATTTGGTAATTCAAGGTAATTATGGGTCAAATGGTGGTCATTAAGGCTAATTAGGCATCTTTTAGGGGAAATTTGGGGTAATTCCTAGTAATTATCGATAAGTAGGGTTAATTAGGGGTCAACTAAGGGTTATTTATGGGTAATCAATGGTTATTCATGTGTAATATAGTGGAATTTTGGGTAAATAGAGGTTAAGTAGGGTTCAATTAGGGATAATTAGGGGTCAATTAGGGGTATTTGTGACTATTTAGGGGTTAATTGAAAATATTTACACTACAATATGATATTTAATAATGGAGATCTATACTAGAATATGTCATTATTTTATTATGTGATTTGAAAAATCAGGTATGTGATTAATAATAGATGTGAATTTTGTACCTACTAGCATTATTTTTTACTTTGATATGAACACAAAAAATAATTGTATGGTGGGAAGAAAATGACATGTTGTCATGGTTACAAATGGTCCAACCATCCTAGAGTAATTGTGTATTATTCATAATTCCTCGATAAGTGTCCTCTTATCAAGGACATAACATGTAAATTAGAAAGTGGCACATGCCCATGATGCATTATATATGAAATCCAATAAGACACTAAGAACATTAGATAGGCTTCTATGATGTTTGTTAACGATATTGATTAGTATGCATTGATGCAATAGTACTCACATCTTGATCTAGTTAATGTGTGGAACATGACCCCAATTATCCTCCACCAACCACCCAACTAGTATTGGACAAAAAATTGTTTCAATTTGTAGATAAATGACATGATCGAGTACATATCATTTATATTGTAATTTAGTTTTAGATTATGATGGTAATATACACAAAATGTAGTAATCATAGATGAAGAAAATGTTAGAAAAAGTTAAAAATACAAATAAGATTGTTATAATTGATTCTAGTGAAGGAACAAAGACCATTGAAATAGATGAAATGACAACAAATAATCCATTTATCAAGACTGCATAAAAGAATAAGAACTTTGAATTCCCAAAGGATGGATAGAGTGACATAACAAAGAATACGAATGAATATCCATTTATGTAATTCAATTATCTATCCAAGTCACATATATGTGTGAGAATTTATTCACTATTAATATCTAAATCAAGAAGGAAATTAAATAAATAAGGGGAAATCATCATTAAGATCTAAATCAAAAGGGGAAATCATCATATCATAGAAAAATTAGAAGGGAATTAGACCATATTGAGATCCCAAATAATAAGAGTACTCAGTTTGAACAAGCTCACTTTGTTAAAGTATATTTATTACATATCCTTCTCATATTGATGTTGAACTTTGTCCAATTCAATATCTAACCCATCAAGATTAGAATTTGTATCCAACCATTCAGGATCATTGAAAGGATTGTACATAAGCACATATGGGATGTTTAGCAATAACTCATCATCTACAACATGATGCATAGGATGTGAGCCAATGACTGGATGGTAAAGTTCATGGATCTCTTTGTCCAACACTTCTTCCCTATCTCATGTATCTTATTTGTCTTCCTCATGATCATCTTCTTTTGGCATATAATTTGTAGGCCTTCCTCTTGGATAAAATATAATAAAATACTACCAACCTTCTCTACCTGGAACCTATGAATAAAAGATTTTATCACATTGACTTGGAAGTACATAGGGCTCTATACTCAACTCATACCCAATAATATTATTCATGGTAAATCCATTATCGTGACTAGTAGTGGTCCTTTCATCACTTTGTAGAAATAGTTTGTAGCACTTGACCTTAAAGGGAACTACTTTGAAGGAAATGAAGTCTATATCCAATATATCTTCCAAATAGCCATGGTATCTCAAATAAAATATGATTAGATGTTTTTCACCCTTGTGGGAAATATTACCAACCTAGAAAATTGCAATTATGTCATTACCACAAGTGTTTTTCTTATCATCCAATTGTTAGGTGCAATGTTTTATGCCATTGCACCATATATATTTGTGATGTTTAACCTACGTGCTTAACATGTTATAAATTTATTTTAATGAATTTATAAATATGTGTATGAGATAATTTGATTGACAAAAAAACAACACAAAAAGGTGAATTAAAAACTAAAAATCATTGGGAAATGCTTACCTTTATATCTTTTGCACCATATTCTATATCAATTTCCTTCTATTTGAATTTTTTTATTAGTATCCACGTTATCTCTTCTACTCAAATCTACCATCCCACTCCATGATAAAGGACTACGGTAAAATCAATTACATATTTCTATCTAACCTTGATCCAGTCAAAGATTATTTGCAATGTATAAATGTAATGCATCCCACTCTTAACGACCTAGATGACGACATAAAAATAGAATTAGTTTCCAATAAAGATTAAAATATTTGTATGAAGATAGTAATTACAGTAAAATATAATACCTTTCACTTCTCTTTATATACCTTTCCTTGAAAACACCCACTCTTACAATTGTTGTTGGAATTGTCATACTAGAGGAGAAGCACATTAATATCACCCACTATCTGGGGTACATACTCACTGATATACACTATCTACATATATACCATATATCCTTCAACCATTGGACCCTGTACACATTATCTTTTTCTAAGAAAAATCTTAAATTCCTTCAAGCACCTCTCTACCAACCACATTAGCATTGTGTCTATGGGTCCGCATATATCAATCTCCTTGACTAGGTGTATGGGGCAATGTTCTTGTGCATTAGAAAATCTTGGAGGTAGATACTTTTTCATTTCACACATTAGATGAGTAATTTACCTTTTCAAATACTCAATATCTACTGTATGTATTTATTTAGATGACAACCACCTAAAAGTGCAAATAAATGACATGTGTCAACACAAAGTTATGCAATGCAAGTAAATCAAATCACAACAAGTTTTGCAAGTATCATTTCAATTATAACTTTTTACTTATTTCATGTACTTGTAAAGATCATATATAAATTGATTTATGTTATTTTCAAAGCTAATTGGGAGAGATATAGGTAGAACATCTTGTAATAAGGAAGGAATCATTATCATGTAATTTTTATTAGAAATGAACATCTATAACTAAAAAATAATGTACATATATCTTAAGGTGATAAATATTAGAAATTACAAACTTTAATAAAGATATGATAGTCATGAGATTTATCCAACCTACCAAAATAACCTTTCTTCATTAATAGATTATTTGTGTTCAAAGAAAAACTAGTGGGACATTTAATCTTATGTATAACCTAGTTTACAACATTCCTCTCATCCTTTGTTAATAACCATGGAAGATTGGTAAGTTTTCCATCACTATAAGAATAATTCAAATGTTGCATTATGTTGGTTTCCTCAATGTCATTAGTAAATTTAGAAATTTTTTCTTTGTTCTTCCTCTCGTCTAAAATTTTCCATATGCATTATGTGAAATTCTTTCCAATATGCATTGTGTTAAAGAAATGAGCTACTTCTAGGTTCTCATAGTATGGAAACCTATTGTTCATTGGATGGAGTATCATTTCATACCTTATGGAAGCCTACCTTGATAACATTTGGGAAACATAAATGGAAATATAATTTTTATTACAAAAAAATGAAAAAAATATATAAAACATAACTAGAAAAAGTAACAAATATGGATGTGACCAAAAACAATTGTTTACCATGATTCTTCTCAAAGGAATTTTTCCATAGTTGAGGCATCATTATTGATGGTTTTTTACCAGCCTCTTCATTCCCATTAAATAATTTTTTTGTTGGTAATTAGATACCTATGGTTCCTAGGAAGGAAATGGTTATACTCATTATACGCCTACTTTTCTAAACCTCTTTAACGTCTAGATATTGTTTTGGGGCCACATACTCAGCATTCATATTTACCCTTTGTTTGAAGAACCGCAAGATATGGAAAAATGTTTATAGATGATAAACAAATATTTTGAAAAGTACATGAAGTAGTAGAGGATATATAAAGTTAAATTTCACTTACATACAACAAAAATGTGTTTTTTTAACATGTTCACGACATCGAATACTAGTAGCTCGCTACATCCATGTAATCCCCTCCCCCTAAATCTTCGAGAGAACATGGGGAGGCCAGGATTAGCGGGATATTGATTTATCAACAACAGGAACAACATACTAAACACCAAGAGTAGCTTATAAACCTGTTAGCATCTTTGTTTTTGGTGTAGTGTTAAAGGTTGTTTTCTAGTTTTAGAGTCGTGTCTTGGTCTTGGGAAGACCAAGACATTCCTAAATGAGTCACAGTGAATGTTTTCTATTTCATAAGGTTATTTAAATTCCTTAGGCCATTGATTAAATAAATGGAAATATGCATGTCAAAGGAGAGTCAAGTCATAGGTCTGAGTCTAAAATGTTTTTGTGTTTATTTCATAATACAACATCATGAAAGACAAGGAATAAAAGGGGTAAGAGTTCATCCCAAGTTTTTTTTTATTTCATAGAAGTTGTGGGAAGCATGCATTTGACGTTAGAGAATCATTTTCACAAGGGTGACAACATAAAACATTTTCTGGGCATAGTTGTTATTCTTACTAATAAACTGTCATACACATCATTTGTGTAGCAAGTTTTCGCTACACAAATGTTGTAGACTCATATGATTAAAAGGGACAGCATGAAGTGAAATTCATATGATGTTTTAGGTAAATACAGGTTCCCAATCATTTGTTGCCACTTGGATCTGCACGAGTTACAACAAGATGGAGTTTTCTATGCAAATGTTGTAGGTAGCACTTGCGCAACAGTAGCCCAAATTTTCTACGCAAATGTTGTAGGAACACATGATTAGCAATAATAGTGGGAGTTGATGAGAATATAGTTTTCAAATAAGTACAGGTCTCTAGCAAGCAGCTACCACTAGAATTTGCATAGGTTTCAAGAAAAATCAGGTGCGCTACGCAAGTTCTGGGAATGATTGTTTTTGTAGTCAACTTCAAGATCGCATTCTGAAAAAATGGAGAGGATTTTGGAAAAACACGGAGACATTTTTTTCAACAATGATCTTAGCAACAAAAACCTCTCTCACTTTTTACATAGGTATCATAGTTTGAGAGAATCAAATGAATATTTACGGTCCATTTTTCCATATTTTAGAATTTAATGGTTTCATGTTTTAGTCATCATCTTTAGGAACAGATTCTGAGGCGCTGGAAAAGAATTTTCAAAAACATATTTTATTTTTTACACAGGTGTTTTTATTTGGAAGATATGAAATGATCTTTGAGGCCTATTTTCCAGAATTTCGCCAAGCCAGATTTGCTGACAGAGTTCTAGAATCTTTGAAATTCGACTTGATAATCCTCAAACTCAGCAAGGTGGATCAAAAAATGATATGGATATTGAAGCTTGGATACCCTCCTATCAGATCCCATGATTTTATCTTCAGTTGACACATTTTTAGTTGGTCAAAAATCAAACACTAGATAGTAGGATATGAGCATGCTTTTGGAAAATATTCTTTCCTGAGCTAATCTGTTTTTGGAAAATATGGATTTTGAACTCCTTAGGCTATAATATGATATTTATCTATATATTTGAGCACTTTGAAGGTGCAAAGAGTGGCTAGGTTGGCAGAAAGTATAGTCATTTTGATCCTTATTGTAATATTCTTTGAATCTGAACGAAATAAAAATGCAGAAGTCCTAAAATTTATATGAAAAATATTCTAATGGTGGTGGTATGAAGTCTGTACTCTTATCTTTGTATGTACTTATTGTGTCCTTAATTTCATATTCATTTTATTATGTTTAAATTGGATAATTTAAGGGTCTAGAATTCATGTAATGGTGCTTTAGACTCAAGTGATTTAAACTATGTTTCTCTTCTTAACTAGGTCAGAATTCATTTTTCATGGTGCTATGATTCTGTTATATGTTTATTTTCCTCTTCCACCCCACACAACCAAACTCAAAAATGAAATTTCATCACCTAATTTATCCTTTGTTCCTCTGGAAATTTCTACCTACCAATCATTGTTTTCATTCATTTTCAAATATTGACTCCATTGCCCAATGGTACTTTCTCCCTTGCTTGTCCTACCATTTAATTAAAACAAAAACAAACCTATCTTATATCAGAATCTGACCTATGAGTGTTATTGTTGTATATTTCATGAGTGTGAAATCCTTTTGATTTTTTGAGAGATCCCTCTCTGATTGTATAGGTCATAATACAATCTAAAGCTAGTTGAAATAGTTACCTTGGGGTTTATTTGATACAGCCCAAAGAAAATACCAAGTGTTAGCATTTTGGCACCATTGTTGGGGAGTGAAGGATCCATTTAGCCCGAGAGAAGAATGACAATGATTTAGAACTGATTATTGATGGTGAACAATGATTATACACAAGAGGTTGTACCTTTCACCTGACGACTCCATTCAAATTGCAATCAGATTCAAAAGAATCCATTGGAGGATGAGCTTATTCAACAGAGACATGAAAGGAAAAAGATTCAGGAATCAAAGTACACATTTTTTCCAAGACGTATTATTCATTTTCATCCGTTACCTCTTGTCCTTTCATGAATATGTTAAAAGGATTTTTATTTAACTGATTTATTCTAATGAAGACCATAAATCTTCACTTGAATACCCTTCTTTCAAAACTATATATTATTCTTCTTGCATTGATGAGCTTGACCAAGATCATACATCTGAATCAAATGATGATCATGAGATATCCATTCTTGTATATCCTTCATTGAAGACTGTAGATACATCTTCCTCATATATTGTTGATCTTAAACAAGATTTTAATGATGATGATATTCAATCTGATGAGCCTTGTGTGATCAAAATTGATGTATTTCCTCTTGTACCTAATCCCACACCTTCCAAGATTCAGTAGAGATATACACCTTTGAAATTGCCTTCTATACTTCATGATTTTCATACAAAGCATTATAAATCCCTTCCTATGTTTTATGGGTAACATGGTAACCCTATAGATGAAAAACATCTTCAAGACTTTGAGCATTTCATATATATTTTTGATATTGAACATGATGATATTTGTATGACATACTTTTCTCAGTCACAGCAAGGGGATTCCAAATATTGGTTTAGACATTTACAACCTAAATCTATCAGCTCATGGGAGGAAATGAAAGAAATTTTTCTGAAATTTTGGTCTGAGAGAAAATCACTGGATCAGAACCTTTCTGAGTTTCGTGCCATGAAGAGATAGATAAATTAAACAGTCTCTATGTTCAACAGAAGGTTTTTCGGTTTGTATTACAAGATTCCTAAGGGAATTCAACCCCAGAAGTTGTTGCTATGTTGTGTTATGCAACATCCTTTCATTTGGATCCATATTTTCTTCTCGTGGAAAAGAAGTCTATGTCCTTGCAGCAGATGTTTCTTGATGCACAAAAAGTGGAAGATAACCTTAAAGCTTGTGGAAATATTCCATATCAGATTGAGGACAAAGAGTTGGATTTTGAAGAATATGAGAGTGAACATGAACAAAAAGCAATTGATTTAAATTTTGAGCAAAGGGTTAATAATACCATGCCTTCTCTTGAAGTTTTTAATGTTGTTGTTTTTGCAGAAGATTATATTCCACCTATTGAAGAAGAATTTGTTGGCCAAAATTGTTTTGTTGCTGATTTGAATTTTGATCCTTTTCATCATGAGCAGAGAGTTGATTACACCATGAATTGTTTTGAAATTTTCAGTGAAGAATTTCATGAGAGTGAGTCTATAAATCGTCTTGTTGAAGGGCAAGTTGTTGTCTCAATTTTCATTTTTGATGACATTACAGAGTTTTTTGATCTACCTAAATATTATGAATATGATGATGATTATGATCTTGACTCTCTAGAGCATCCTATTGCATTAGGAAATGATTATTTTTAGCAGTAAGATGAAGACAATCTTCATGCATATTCTAGTTAGGACAACGATGAAGAACATGAGGAAAATAGTGAGTTTGCTAATGAAAATTTTATGCCTTTAAGATTTGCTTCATTTAAAATGTTGAGATAAAATTTCAAGATCATTAATGAAGCAAAGGAGTATGAACTAATGCAAGGTCATATCGACTTACTGGAGCAAGTTGATAATAGTATAAATCGACAACAACATTCTCAGATTTTCAATGATCCAATAGTTGGTTATTTGGATGGTTTCTGCAGTCAAAGTTTTCATTATTTGATCAGTTGTAAGACTGGAAATGAAGATGATGGTTAGATATTATTAGAACCAGCTATGAATTTTTTTCCAGTAGGGGTTTCATTGCGGTAATTTAATCAAAATTTTCAACCCTTCATGATAGCCATCAGGTTGAAATGCATGGTAATAGGAATGCGGTTTGAGGGATAATACAAGATGAGAGTTTTGTGCAATGCCATGAAGTCGGTTTTCTTTCTTATAAGGATCCCTTTGCAGTTTTTTTAGAGTCAGTGACTGGGCCTAATTTTTCATATTTTGTAAATATTGAATTTTTTTTTCATGTTTTTCAATGAGTTTCCAGTAAGCGGGTTTTCTATTTTTCCCCTAAGGAAACACATACAAAAAAATCATCCAATGGACAAGATGCTTGTCTGGTTACATTGGAAGTTTCATTTCAAATTATTATGAAGTTGTTTTCAACACATTAAAGTAGGTGTGTTCCTGAATAAACTCACAACATTGAGCATCTTTCGGCTTTAGTTTGCATCATTTTCCAGTTTCAGTTTCAGTAGTGTACAATTTCCAGTTTGCAGTGAGCAATGTGTGGTTTTTAACATCAATTTGCAAGTTTTAGATGTCGTTTGGGAACATCCCAATGGTCAGGCACATGGTCTATTGTTATTTTCTACCTCACGGGGAGGATAGCATCCCCATTGGAGCCAAATGTTAGCATCGTTTTTTTTTGGTGTAGGGTTAAATGTTTTTTCTAACTTTTCATAGTCATGTATTGGTCTTGGGAAGACCAAGACATTCCTAAATGATACAAAGTGAGTTTTTTTTGTTTCATAAGGTGATTTAAATGCCTTATGCCATTGATCAAATAAATGGAAATATGCATGTTGAAGGAGAGTCAAGTCATAGGTCTGAGTCTAAAAAATTTTTGTGTCTATTTCATAATACACCATCATGAAAGACAAGGAATAAAAAGGGTAAGAGGTCATCCAGAGTTTTTGTTTATTTCATAGACAATGTGGGAAGCATGCATTTGATGTTAGAAAATGCCTTTCACAAGGGTGACAGCATAAAACATTTTCTGGGAATAGTTGTTGTTCTGACTAATAAATTGTCATACACAACATTTGCGTAGCAATTTTTTTATACACAAATGTTGTAGACTCATATGATTAAAAAGGACATCATGAAGTGAAAGGAATATTATTTTTGAGGTAAATACAGGTTCACAATCATTTTCTTCCACCTGGTTCTGCACGAGTTACAAGATGGAGTTTGCTTCACAAATGTTGTAGGTAGCACTTGCGTAGTAGCAGCCCAAATTTGCTACGCAAATGTTGTAGGCACACATTATTAGCAAGAACAATGGGAGGTGATGAAAATATATTTTTGAAATAAGTATAGGTCTCTAGCAAGTTGCTACCACCAAAAGTTGCACAGGTTTCAAGAAAAATCAAGTGCGCTACGCAAGTTCTGGGAATGATTGTTTTTGCAGTCAACTTCAAGATCGCATTCCAAACAATTGGAGATGAGTTTGGAAAAACCTAGAGATATTTTCTTCAAGCATGATCTCAATAACAAAAACGTCTCTAAATTTTTACACAGGTGTCATAGTTTGAGAGATTCAAATGAATCTTTACGGTCCATTTTTCCATATTTTAATATTTAATGTTTTCATGTTTTAGTCATCATCTTTGGGTACATATTCTTAGGAGATGGAGAAGAATTTTCAAAAACCTCTTTTAGTTTTTACTCAAGTGTTATTATTTGGAAGATATGAAATGATCTTTGGGGCCTATTTTCTAGAATTTTGCCAAGCCATATTTGTTGACAGAGTTCTAGAATCTTTGAAATTCGACTTGATGGTCCTCCAACTCAGGAAGGTGGATCAAAAATTGATATGGATATTGAATCTTTCATGCTCTCCTATCAGATCCCATGATTTTATATTCATTTGGCACATTTTAAGATGGCCAAAAACCAAACCCTAGATAGTAGGATATGAGCAGATTTTTGACACATATTCTTTCCTAAGGTATTGTAACAACTCTTTATTTTTGGTAAAGATGGATTTTGACCTCCTTAGGCTAGAATATGATATTATCTATATATATATGAGCACTTTGAAGGTGCAAAGAGGGACAAGGTTGGAATAAAGTATAGTCATTTTGATCCTTATCGTAATATTCTTTGAATATGAGCGAAGTACAAATGCAGAAGTCCTGAATTTTTTATGAAAAAGATTCTAATGGTGGTGGTATGAAGTTTGTACTCTTATATTTGTATGTACTTATCGTGTCCTTACTTTCATCTTCATTTTATTCTATTTAAATTGGATAATTAAAGGGTCCAGAATTCATCTAATGGTGCTTTAGACTCAGGTGATTTAAGCTTTGTTTCTCTTCTTAACTAGGTCAGAATTCATCTTTCATGGTTCCCTGATTTTTTTATATGTTTCTTTTCCTCTTCCACCCTACACAACCAAACTCAAAACTGAACATTCATCACCTAATTTAGCCTTTGTTCCTCTGGAAATTTCTACCTACCAATCATTATTTTCATTCGTTTTCAAATATTGACTCCATTACCCAATGGTACTTTCTCTCTTGCTTTTCCTACATCTTTAAAAAAAAAACCTATCTTATATCAAAATCTGACCTCTGAGTGTTATTATTGTATATTTCTTGAGTGTGAAAGCCTTTTTATTGTTTGAGAGAGCCCTCTCTGATTGTACAGGTCATAATACAATCTAAAGTTGGTTGAAATAGTTACCTTGGGGTTTCTTTGATACAACCCAAAGAAAATACCAAGTGTTAACAAAACCCATTAAGGGAATCACATGTCACTTACAAGTAATTGAACTTGGGTGGGGAGGATAACAACCATTCCTCCCAACCACCCAAGCTACATTGAATGGACACCAAAAAAATGTGTTATCCACAAGACATCATGAATTCTCCATGCAGGTATTCCATGGAATTGAAATTGTTTTGACCTATTCATTTGGAGATGTCATACATAGTTATGTTATCCCGTAACTTTAAAAGTACACTAATATAAGGATCAAGACATACATCCATATTTCTAACATAGTAATTACATATTTATTTGAAAACAAAAAAAAAGTAATTCCTTGTACATACAAAAATGTGTAACCCAAAAAAATGGTGTGTTGTGAACATTCCTAAAATTAAATACCTGGAACAATTAATGCCAACTTTACATGATCCCTCTTTATTGACATCCAAGGAAGAATTTTATTATTTATAACAAAAACTAGCCAAGCCAAGTAAATGGATTTGAGATCTTTAGATGGATTCACACCATTAGTTGCAGTAAAATTCTAACATTATGAGGCTATTCTTTAAAAAATGACATTATTTCCTTGATGTTTCCAAATTCCAAACCATATCAAGGCATTATAATAACACCATCTTCATTTCTCTTGTGTGGATGATAATCCATAAATCATGTTATGTTTTTGCACCTGAACAATTGTTGGAAACATGATATTATGGGGATATGACGAAGAACCTTGTGGTGAACATTATTTGTTGCATAATTAGTTGGATATATACTAATTCCACCTGCATGGAATTGAAACATTATTGCATGTTGTCCATAATATATAATGTAATCATTAGGACATGAATTAATTGTTTGATACTCAATTCCTATATCTTTCATAAGGGAACACAATTAAAAAATCATGTATATTACAATTAGGAAAAAGAGACAAAAAATCATATTTATTCAAATAATTATCTTCCATACCTTAGAATCTATCTTACATGTGTTAAAAATATGGTTCATTACCTTCAAGTTAACTAACAACAAAATATCAAATAAAATACTTGTCTTTGTGAATTTGTATAGGGGTTTTTATGACTTATAAATAAGAGTTACATCGTGAATACCTTGATAGATATTATACATGGGTGTGTTCTCAACCATGAAAAAAAGGTGTCATGGATCAACCTATTTATCCCTTAATTATCAATAATATCAATGCAACCATGAAAAAAAGGTGGCATGGATCAACCTATTTATCCCTAACTTCTCAATAATATCAATGTCATTCTCTTCCATAGAATTAACTACAATTCCATCACGCTCACCATATCAATTAAAAATTGCAACATTATGAATTCCAATAATATAATCTATAAATTGTTGTTGATATTCCAATGGAGTAGTTCATCCCAACAAATCTTATAATCTTTTGGAATCTTAGTCTATGTAAACAAATTTTCCTTAGATCACATATTAATTAATTACTAGTTTTTCTTGAATTTATGAAATAATTGAAATACAAAAATTAAAGGAATGAGAAAAAGAACACACCATCCACACTTAAATGAACATAAGATATATCATGGGCAACCCAAGTTAGGAGAAAACCCATTTAGAAGGTGAGGATTATGCTCTTCTCTCTTTTATTTGGTTATGGAAATGCAAATACAAAGAAAGAGGCACTCACTGTGGAGTTTCCTTTGACACTATGGCCTATATGACTACTACATACTATTTTCATCCTTAGTTATGCTTTCAAAATATCACTTCTAGCTGATATACTCAATTGGAACAAGTACAATTCTAAATAATGGAATCCCTTATCCTCCTATCGACCCAATTTTTAACATAGCCTAATAGCCTTATAGGGTTAGGATTTTGACTTCCTCAACCCTCAATTAGTGATAAGGAATGGAACTTCTAGAATTGTCTTGAAATTATACACATGTCTAGTCCCATATGCCTGAGTAATGGGGGTTTCCATGGAATCCACGCATACCATGGTGGTCAAAAAGGTAGGTCGACTTGCAGAAGGTGTAACTTTTTCATACAAGCTCTGATTGAGGTGATGTTTGCACCGTTGGAAAGGTCTCAATGTGTATATCAACACTGAGGGTGTGTGAACAAGATTTGGATGATGTAATTCCAAAAAAGTTGCTTAATTCCTCAAAATGGATCTAGAAGATTCCAAACCCCAATTTTCCAAATTGGGACCTACCACTAATGTTGGAAAGTTAGTTGTCATTGATGTCAATGTTGGAAAGTTGGTTTTCATTGATGTCAACCCTAGAATAATCCCCGAAGCAAGTTTGCAAGTCTCCATAAGTGAAGGGCGTATTTGAAGAATTCTCCAAAGTGGTCCACTTATGGCATAGATTTAAGCATGGCCCTCACGGGAAGATGCTATGAAGAATTCTACAAGAAGCACTAGAAAAGTGGTTAAGTAGTTATGAAGCCCCAGAGGAGTGGTCATGAAGCCTGAAGTTGATTTGAGAAAAAGAGAGTGAAGGACATTGAAAATACATGGAAATCTCTCATAGATGGATAGTCCTTGTCATGTCATTTCCATCTGTAGTTGGCATGTTGTTAGGATATTTAGACACTTAGGAGTTCGTTAAGATCTACTTGGTCTAATTTTTCTTTAGGTAAAAGTGTGTTTCTTAGTGTGTTTCTTTAGTATGTATTAGTATGCATTTGTAGTTAGGAAATTCGACAGTCACGATATGTTCCCGACATAGAGTGATAAGACTATTCATATTCTCCTTGATCTTAATGACCATTGATATGTGGATTAACACCCGATTGGTCGATGATCTCTATTTAAATAGCATGGAGGGTGATTTTACAAAGTCACTTTCCAAAGATCGATTGTGAGAAAATCTCTTATAAAATCTCTCTGTAGTATTTTTCTTTTGCATTAATAAACTGCTCCAAGTGGTTGTGTTGGTTGGGGTCGTGGATGTTTCCCCATAGGGGTTTTACCACGTTAGAGCATCATTGTGTTGATATTTGATCTGGTTGTGTGAGTGGTTATTGAAGGTGTTCTTCCTTTGTTGGAATACCTGTGTTGTCGAACATGGTATTAGAGCATGTTTGAAAACCCGCTCTTGTTGTAGATCGAGATCGTGACATCGAGTTTCCTCATCTCCATTTTTTGTCATTTCCATACATTTATGGGATGAGAGGATTGTTTCATTTTGTATGGAGCACTCGTTTCAGTCAGGAACACTTTTTGTTTCACTCGAAAATGGTTTTCGTTTGCCTAAGATATGGCCATTTCAGTCAGATCTGGAGGTATAAAGCCTAAATATGCATTTTTAAAATTTTTGCAAAGTATTATTTTGGTTTTATATTATTTATTTTTGGGTTGCTAATCTTTTAGATCTTCATATGCTCTTTTCCCTGTGCCTTGTGTGATCTCAGCAAATCAAAAACAAATAGGAAAATGTGCATCTTATGGGTAAGCTAACCGAGATCTAACCCTTGTTGTCATCGAGAAGCAAAAATTTTGTCTTGTGTGAAAAGAGTTTTTTTTAGCATGCTGTCCAAGGTCGTCAACAACAACAACAATCCTCTTGCTAAACATTACAATATGTTTTGCTAGACCATTTGGTTAAAAGTTTCCTTATTAATTAAGAGGTCTTGAGTTCAAGTCTCTCTTTTTGTTACTTCTTTTGAAAAAGTTCATGCTAAAATTGTAAAGTGTATTTCACTTCAAGTATAAAAGTGAATCACTATAAATAGATTTAATATTTTATTTTAGAGTTATTTATTTTGCATGCGGCTTTTATTTTATAAATTAACTTCATTGTAAAAATGATCCTCACTTCTCTTTATAAAAGTGGGTCACTTCATAAAGAAACTTACACCACCACGTGGTCCTTTGGTTACCATTTATGCCTTTTTTTAAAAAGCGAATAACTCTCACATCTGAAGTCTGTTTTCAGTGCCGTTTTTTTTAAACCACCTAAATTTTTGAGATCTTTCCATCCAGATCATCAGTTTCAGTTTTTAAATCCATATTATCTGCATATTTAATATGGCTTCTACAAGTAATCTGTTTCTTACCAACACCAACTAATTCTAATGGAAATCCCATATGGAGGATTTATTAAGAAGTAAAGGATTGTACCAGATTACCTTGGGAAATGAAACAACACCCAAATGATGTTAATAAGAAAGAAAAATGGGATAAGAAGAATGATGAAGCATGTGGATTAATTGGAATCTCCATCTCTCCTGAGTTAAGGTTCCAACTTCAATCAATTGATCAACCCAAAGAAGCTTGGGACAAGATTGAATCTTTGTTTGCTAAACAAAATATTATTTGAGCACAACAATTAGAAAATCAAGTACCAACTTTAAGTCCAAATGTTTTTTCTTACATTGAAGACAATCTATCTAAATTTAAAACACTCAGAACTTTATGTGGAGAATGTAAGATAAAGATAGAAGAAGATCGTTGCATCTATCTTATTCTTTCTAAGCTAGGTAGTGTTAGGACCACATATTGTACCCTTTTTGCCCATACTTTTTGCCATCGATTATATCCTTCACCACCTGTATTTAGACTTATACTATCATTCCACCTGATCATTCCAAGGTACACAACGTCCTTTCTCATTACTACACGTTTAATTTGTTTTGCATAATACTTTACATTACTTTTCGACCTAACCATTGATTAGAAGTGCATAAGTGTCCATATTTGCAGAATAGTATTCAAGGCCGATGCTGAAACACAGAACTATCCAAAGGCGCTGTTGAACCGATGTTGAAACACGGAAGCTGCTACACAATCCGAGAACGCACATGCTGAACATGGAGCTGCTACACAGTCCAAGGATGCATGTGCCGAAACACAAAGCAGCTACATGGTTCGAGGATGCAGATGCCGA
>JZKD02S0109374.1:67093-77589 GCA_000966675.3 Picea glauca | reverse complement strand
GCCAAGTCAAAGCCAGTTTGAGGCAGGGAGACCGTTGAGGAGGAGATGTTGTTGGACGATTTCTGAGAGCTCGGGACATCCGATTCAGGTGCCGTTTTTTGTGCATGGTTCCAGATATCTGGATGAACAAGACCAGATCAGTCTTGAGACCATTCGGCAATGTAAAGATGTACTAATAAGCTTTCAAACAGAAATAAAAATCCTCCCCCACAAGAGAAAAGGCCCGGAGACGTAGGCAAAGTTGCCGAACTCCGTTATCAACCTCTGTGCATTATGGTTTGCTGTTTTTCATTGTGTTTTTCAGATCTTAAAATATGTTAATGGCTGTATAATTCATTTCTTTTCTTGCTCTTTCATTAAAGTTTCCCAATGGTTAATTAATGCATGTGAATAAAACTAAACCATATTCATTTCGAAAAATCCTGACGGATCACTTACCATGTGTAATTCCAAATCCACGTGGGGTACTCAAAGTATACCATCAAACGTGCATTTATTGATGAAGTTGTTGCTACATGTGTGATCTCCCTGATTTATTGGAAATATCTTGGTTCTCCGACTCTTTCTCAATCGTCAACCATATTGATTGTTTTTATGGTCGTTACTTCTGCCCTCATGGTATTCTTCCTTACTTTCCAGTCCACTTAGGTGGAAAGATGGTAGAGGTGGATGTCGAGGTAGTTGATACACCTCTTTATTATAACTTGTTACTAGGATGCAATTGGACTTATTCTATGACTATTGTCATATCGTCTGTATTTCATACTCTTTGTTTTCCTCATGATCGAAAGATTGTGACGATCAACCAATTATCCTTTGCGTATGCTATCCCCAATGAATTTGTTGGACTATCAATCCCCGTGGTCGACAGTTCTCAGCCAACAACTGAAAACATCGATGTCGAAATGTATTAATCCCTTATGGATATATTCAAATTCATGGCACCGATTCACCATGTTTACGCCATGTCTAGTAGCCCCATTTCATCAGAGAAGTTTGTTCCTTTCCACACTTCCTATTTTAACAATCCTTGGACCCTACCTTCCTCAAATTTTTTGTGTGAAGATTAGTCGTATGATGGAATGGCCATGCCACTATCGGCAGCGAATATTGTGTATCAAGTTGTTGACTCTTCCACCGATCCTGATCCTATTACCTCGCCGACGGATGAGGAGGATCCTGTTCTTTAGCCCTTGTGGGCCACTTCATTTTCTTGTTCACATGATTGCCTCGATGATACTTTTCCCTCAGATGAAGCCATCATCGAAGCCATGAATGGTTCTGACAAACCTTGGGATGATATGCATCATCGCTCCTATTTTCTCCCATAGCTTTCTAGAATCGAACAAGATGACTTTCGATCTACTTTGAGCGAGATAGTCAGTCACGTCGTAGTTCCACTTGATACACACATAATTTATGTCGAAGGAAATATGGCAAGTATCTCTCCTACCTTCATGATCAATATCTCTCGTACCCCTGGCAAGATTGAAAATGTACATATCAGTGAGGATTGTTCGCAATAAGATATCTTGATCTACACTGAACTAGTTAAGGAATTTTGAGATGTATTTTCTTGGTCATATGAAGGGATGCCAGGAATCGACCCTCGTATTGTCAAGCATGAGATTGGAACTTATCTGGATGCTAAGCCTACCCTAGAACGTCTTAGATTTTTCAATCCCAGGAAGGCCCCTACTATTAAGGAAGAGGTAGACAAACTACTTAATGTTGGCTTTATCTAACCGGTTCCTTTGACTGAATGGGTATCCAATCTTTTTCATGTGAATAAGAAGCAAGGAACCATCTGTGTATGCATGGAATTTCATGACCTGAACAAGGCTTGTCCTAAAGACAACTTCCCAACACCTTTCATCAATTAGATTCTCAACAATTGTGCAGGAAGCGAAGTGTTTTCTTTCATGGATGGATTTTTTAGGGTATAACCAAATTCAAATTAAACCCGAGGATCAACACAAGATGAAATTTATTTTTTGTTGGGGTAATTTCTCATACTGAAAGATGCCTTTCATCCTTAAAAATGTCAGATCAACCTTCCAACGTGCTATGACCTTTTCATTCCATGATCTTAAGCATATAGTCCAAGCTTATATTGATGATCTTGATGCTCACTCTCGTAAGAGATTGGATCACTCCAAACACCTTCGGCTAGTTTTTGAAAGATGTCGTTATTATAGAATCTGGTTGAACCCTCAAAAGTGCATATTTTGCATTAGGTCTGGTCATCTTTTGGGATTTTTAGTCTCTAAGACTGGGATCATGGTAGATCTGCTAAAGGTTGAGGTAATACTTTGGTTGCCTCCCCCGTGTACTATTCGACAACTTCAAGGTTTACAGGGGAAAGATAACTTTTTACGTCGATTTATAGTAAACAATGCCAATATCACTAAGGGTTTAATGCGTATATTGAAGAAGGACACCCTTTTTATATAGGATGAGTGAGCCCAGGAGTCCTTTGATGCTTTGAAGAAATCCTTGGTATCAACGCCTCTACTGAAGTCTCTCTACTACAATAGGGATTACTTGCTTTATTTTTCCGCTTCCGAGGATACCATTGGTATGGTTTTGGTTCAGGAGGATGATGAGCTCCGTGAGCACATCATCTACTATCTTAGTCGAAACTTAGTCAGTCCTGAGATAAATTATTCTCACGTTGAAAAGATAGATTTGGATGTCGTTTACGCACTCCAATGTTTACGCCATTATATATTTCTTTGCAAGACTACTATGGTTGTCGATGTCAATCCATTTCAATACGTCCTTACCAGGTGTATAATAGGGGGAAAATATAATAAATGGATTGTCATTTTACAAGAATTTGATCTCGATTTCATTTTTGTGAAATACAAGAAATCACTAGTCTATTCAGAGTTAATATCAGATTTCCCATGATTAGATGAGTATGTTATCCATGTTGATTTGTTTGCGGACGAACACATTTTCCTTGTCTCATTGACTAACCCCCGATATGGAGACATTGTTCTCTATCTTCAAACTTTGAAGTTCCCTTAGCATCTCTCGCGAGATGACCGACATCGTGTACGATACCAAGTTAAGAATTACACTATCATCAGTGACACTTTGTATCACCAAGGAATAGATAATACCATGCATTTTTTTTTAACTCATGAAGAATCTGAGTCAGTTCTAAACAATTTCCACGGTGGGGCTTATGGTGGTCATCTATCTAGGCTTGTGAAAGCCCGGAATATTTTGCGAGTCAGTTATTTCTGGCCATCTATATTTAAAGATTGTGTTGAAGTGGTTAAGAACTATCTCCCCTAACAGGTGTTCACTCAGAAAATGCGCTTGCATCCATCCCCTCTTCACCCAGTCATTATCATCGATCCCTTAACCAAGTGGGGGGTGGACTTCATGGATTGCAACCCAACTTTGTTTGGGGGGGATCAACACATTATTGTGGTCATAGACTACTTTACTAAGTGGGTCAATGCCATGCCTACAGTTAATTCCAACGAGAATACTATCGCCTTCTTCGTATTCAATCAAATTATCTCCAGATTCGGCATCCCGAGTGAGATTTTCACTGATCATGGCAGTCACTTTCAGAACGAAATGATGGAAGAGATAGCATATAAGATGGGGTTTAATCATGGTCATTCTTCCCCTTATTATCCCCAGGAAAATGAATAGGGAGAGGTCATAAACAAGACTCTCAAGACCATTTTGCAAAAAACTGTCAGCCAGAGTAAAAATGACTGGCATGTTATGCTTTATCCTACACTCTGGGCATACCAAACCTTGGTCAAGACTGCCACCAAATTTTCTCCTTTCCAGTTAGTGCACAGTGTGGAGTTGATACTACCTATTGAATGAGAAATCCCTTCTCTTAAGGTTGCAGTCGCTCTCCTCCCTAACACTTCTGATCTTGAACGATGCCTTGTACACCTAGAGAGTCTTGATGAGCAACATTGAGATGCCTCTACAGTTATCGAGGAAAATAAAAGACATGTCAAGGTCTAGTATGCTAAATCCATCTGTCCTCAATTGTACGCTGAGGGTGACTTGGTCCTTTTATATGATCAAGCCAAAGAACCGCTGGGGGAAGTCAAGTTCAAACCCATGTGGCATGGTCCCTATATCGTGTGATGTGTCTTAGAAAAAGGATCCTATGAGTTAGAAGATTATGAAAGGAATATGTTGGTTGAGCCTAGGAATGAGATCTACTTGAAATGATATTATTATTGAGCCCTAAGCTTGGGCATAACTCTTTGTATACTAATGTAATTTAGTGTATATAAATTTTCCCTTTACTTTTTGTCTTCATCTTTTCTTATCGAGTTATCCCTTGGTTGGCAGATGTCAACGGAGTCTTCGGTCTACTTAGGATTCACAGACTAAGCCATTCGTCATACACAGAACTTGGCTTCCTCTGCTTGGGTGGTTTACTCACCCAAGGGTCTACCGGTGTCTTTAGGTGGCATATGCCTAGGGCCATCCATGAATAATGTGACCGAATATAGCATTGTTATAGAACTTTTGTGTGATGCTATTTCACATGGTATTCTCTCTTTAGAAGTTCGTTTGGATTCACAGCTATTAGTATGTCAGTTGAACAAAAGTTACCACATGCGTGATCCTACTTTACTCTGATGATTCCTACGGGTACATCTTTTAGAGAGAAATTTTGAATTTATTACTTATCATCACATACGTAGGAGTTCTAATCATGTATTTGATGCTTATGCTAATTTCGTTTTAGATTGGAATTTGTTACATAACTAAAGAAAATAAAACCTTCTCATTAATGTACACATTGTAATATAAGTAAAGTCAAAGAACCTTGTTTTATATATATTTCAAAAAATATAATGTTTATAGTACAAAATTGGGGCCAACACCCTCAATACACATATACAGCCGACAATACAAAATCCACGACATCTACGCTTGTGGCATCGGATGTGTGTCATGATAAAAAACTACAACGTTTGCAATACATCAAAAGAGTCGCATCCAAGCTCTGGGCACACCAACCACTTGTCGTTGCATGGCCTCTGAAAGATCCTCTACCTGAACCATCGGGATCCTATGTGTCAAATGAGACATGTTTCCCTATTTTGAAGGATTCTCTTTGCTTCTCCTCCCACCACCTCATCTCCCCGATGCCTCTGACGATGTCATGGAAGCCCGTCTAGATTTTGCGGACTTACGTCTGCATCATACAAGTGGCTAGTTAGTACTTAATCATCATCCAAAAATATTTTTGTTTTACTATACAAAATACAAAAAAAAGAAATATTTATAAACATTGACATACCTATGTCCCCTTAGGTGGTCCCTGGTGGAAATGGCATGTCAGGGTCCCCTTTGAATTTGATCCCTGCATAGGGGTAGTCATCTAGAGAAATGACCTATCACCTCCACCAGTAAAATAAATCATCGTTGTAGGGTGTGGGCACCCTACCTCCCTCCTGTCGTCTCATTACCTCGATCCACCGTGCCATGGATGGATCGTGAGTTCCTATAGGAATGATCTTGACTCTAGGTCCCAAAACTGGAACCTGCTCAAAGAAAATTCCACACAAGATAGAGAAGACCTGAAGTTCCTCTTGTCACCCTGTTTGCACTCTGTCAACTGGATCTTTATATTAGCTAGTAGTGAGGTGAACCAATCGTACACTGTGGGTCTCAATCACTCTACATCATAGAACATGAGAGACCTTGATGCCTGGTGCAACAAATTCGATCCTATGATCCTAGTCAAAATGAGGACAACAATCTTGAGGTTGAGATTGTTTATTGCTTGGATGGGGAGTTGACTCCCGACATTCTCGCTCCCTGCTACACAATCAACATTTATGTACTCCTCTATCTTCATACCTCTCCTATATCCCTAGGCTTTAAGGTTCACTACCTCACCCTAGTGTGATTACCCAGTCAAAAATTATATATCCTCGACTTCAATCCTTAATGGTTGCCCATCGAGGTTGAAGCTCTCATTGTCAGAATCCCAGTAATCCACAAGAAATTCAAGCAAACTCACCCAGGACATCATCCCTTTGAGTGCCCAAAATTTATACAACCTGAATCTTTTCAATTCAATTTGGGCCCTCAGATCTCTTTCCATAACAACATCTACCTCCTCATGTTCCCTTTCCCTCCATTCTAGCACCATCCTGCCAGAGAAACATCAATTTTAGAGTTAGCAACCATAAAAACCCTTTATTACGGACTTGTACACATGTTGCATAATTCACAATCATGTATAGGGTTGAGAAAATGCAATATGTATTTTACACAGTCCCGTATAAACTAGCGTATACTCGACCCGATGAGTGGTAGCCCACATACACCGAAATGACCAATTTTCACCTTAATTAACTCAAATTTCGACACCTAATTAAAAAATGTAATCCACTAGAAAGGAAGAGAAGGGGAAGAGGAATTACTTGGTCCATATAGTCTCTTATTTCATCACCCAACGCTCCCACAATCATCAGTTGAAGATTGGAGGTAATTGGGTCCAATTTTCACTATTTGGGTAAAAAGTCAAAATGACATAGTAAATTTTGGTTTTGTTACTATTTATAGTAGTTTTTACCCACTTTCTATAGTTTCGAATCATTATTTTCATCTAATGGACTAATACAACAGTGGATTGAGTTGGTTTTTGTAGTTTTCACCAAGGATTCTTGCGGATTTCAGCGTTATGTTGACCGTTTGTAACCATGGACAGGTATTTTCGCTACCCAGCATATAGGATAGGTATCCATTCCGCCGTGCACATTTTCATTGTCCTATAACTGTCATTCATATGTCTTAGGTACGAACCCATTTGTTGCGACACAGAACCCTCCTTCTGCTACAAGGCGCGTCGTTATCAAGTGGTAGAGACTTACCAAACATGTGTACCCTAGTTAGATCCTCTGCTCCATTTGGTGATCATGCCGAGATTTTTTCCATAGGACCGGGAGTCCCTTATAGCTAATACATGAATTAATGTTGAGCCTCATTTCTCAATCATAAACATGCTTCCCTATACCTAGAGGACTCCCAACCGAGTTTGATTTAAGCTCTTTTCTAAGTCATTTTCACAAAGTGAAAATATTTCCGAGTGAGCTTGTCTCTTTCACAATTGTAAATTGGATTTGAAAGGACATTTATTTGGTACAAGTTTATCCCTTTTTCACACCAAGTAGACTAAGATTATGAAAAATGAAATTTTTTGGCGTTAAGTTGTGATTGCATCTCATGCCCTTGCTTGCAGTATTGAGCCTATAGTCGATTCTCTCTTTGCATTATAAATTGTTTTCCTTAGTAGTTTTTCATCCTCAACCAAGTAGAGCCTCATTTATATCCTTCACAATTTGGCACCCTATACCTAGGAGGGAACATTCCCTCGAGTTTCCATATCCTACATGCATCTCCTTGCATTGAGCATAGGCATGTTCCACTACTGGAAATAGTTTTTCTTACTTGTGACACTCGTTTCCTCCTCTGTATCATAGCATTCACTTGACTATGAAAAAACAAAAAAAGACAGGTGGGGAGGGAGTATTATCCTCTATCGGCAATAGTCATGTTGCCTTTGAACAGATCACAAAGTTATTGAGTCCATTTTTCATCATAATTTTGGGTTTATCATGGCCTTAGGAAGATGAGCTCATTACATAGATTTTTCTCCACTGACTGGTTACTCTTCCAGTCCCTATGGAGATTTTGTTTGATGCCTCCTACATCTCATGATTTCATCATTGAGTTTATGTTGTCAGAGTCTTCCATATGTCTCATGCTCTTGTTCAAAGGATGTTTATCAACCTATGTCGGCCATTTCTCATAACTCTTGACTTTGCACGTCGGCTATACCCTCATTTTGTCTCAGAATTACATGATGTTGTATTCCTATCATGCAACTGGTCCTACTTTCATCATTGGTAGGTAACCTTGAACCCAGCAGTCAACATTTCATCATTGGTCATTGACTAGGTGGTTTTTCATCATCGATTGGTTTTCTCATGTTTGTTAACGTTATACCTCAATGACCGATAATCAAACGATGTCTCATTGTGTTCGACCTCAACTCCTTTATTCACATGATGTAGACTTGCACCCTTGTCGGATTGTGTAGAATACTTTAATACATTAGTATGTGTCTGCATCTTTCCTAAGTTGTTGATTTCTTTTCAATGGACCAGTACCTATGTGACTTTAGTGATCATGGGAGATCAGATTGTACTCCATTATATACAAATATCTTCATATTAATTTTGAGACGGGTTCTACTGGGCCTTGTTTGTGACTATGACAACCTTTGGCATGTAACTGCATTTTTGTTTTCCTATTCATGGCCATGGACAGTTGTTTGGTATATTTTTGCATGGATCTGTAGTGTAATTCGAATTGGAAGCCATGTATGCGAAGTCGGTACAGAATGTAATGAGCAACTAGTTCTTCCAGTTGGTTCCTGATCACTCCACTTTTGGGTTTTTATAATGTATTTCGTTCATCACAGATACTCCTCTGACCTCACACATTAGGGGGCATTTTTTATAGAAATATTTTCTTCATCCTATGCAATCTTGCATAGAGGGCCTTTTTCCATTTCCCTATGCATACTTTTCATCCCTTTTTGCAAATCCCAGAGCTAAAAAATCATTTTTTCCATAGATACGCACGTTGTCTACTATATAGAATGCGTATACACAGGTTGCACCACTACAACCCATGTACATCAGGATTTGTGCCCAAAAATGAACAATGATGTCGGGTTTCCATGTGATGACAGGAGATCAATGATCCATGGCCTTCCATATACTAGAAATGTCTCGACTTGGCCCTTCAGTTCTATTTGAAGGATATAAATGGGCCAATTCCGAGCTATGGAAAATAGGAGAAAGAATTCAACTTTGAGAGCAAAGTTACTCTAGAGGAATTATTCACTTCACATTGAGTCTTCATCCCTTTGTCCTTTAAGTCTGAACATAGTGTTCAACCCCCAAGTTCTTCCCTTATTGATTGAGAAATTCATTGTCTCTCTTCTATGAGCTTTCCTTTGGTGGAGGATTGAAGTGGTGGAGGCCCAACTGGAAGGAACTTAGTTTCTCAATTATGAACCGTGATGACATGGAAGTATGTAAATTTTTCACTTCTATTGATCATATCTTAATAGAAATACTCTTTTCCCATCCAATTGATATCTTGCAAATATTTCAATTATTATTCCATGGTCGTATTTGTTATGTATATTAATGGATTATGCTATTGAATGTGCTAACATCATATATTATCACCATATGTTTTCTTTGCTTGGTTATTGAGGACTAGTTGCAAGTATATTGCTTTGGGTCAAGTGCTCAACGGTGGACTGCATTGAACGTCTGGACGAGGTAGGCCTTTTATCTTGTCTTGCTAGCATATTTGTTTATATAGCATACTTGAGAATATAGTTGATTTCTACAGTCATTTCCGTCTGTTGTGGCTTGCCCCTAGACATAGAGATATTTTCCTCGTAACACACACACACACACACACACACACACACACATATATATATATGGAAGAATGTCTTCACAATGTTTTCCAAACATCAACACTCCCTCTCAACAAGGGAGACATTTTCAACCAGGGTCGCTCACCATAGGTATACCCCTGTGAGTGAATGTCATCTTGATGCTAACTGACACGTGGAAATCACCTCAAGCACATTGAGTCCATATTATTCCCTGTCATGATCAAGGAAGGACTACACCTGGGCCCATTTACCACAAGTACAACTTTGTGATAAATGCATCCTATTTTCCTTGGTCTGCATCCCAATCTAGGAGAAGGTCCGCTCGATGCTTACTCGGGACATTGTAGAAAAAGGTTTGTCATAGATGGCACTCCCATGTGGACTTCTAAAGAATACTCCCTCTAGAAACACTAGGGTCAACTTCCCATAATGTGTGACGTCAAGGTCAACTGCTTGACATGTCCTCATGTTCTCTCCACAAGGGGCATTGGGATATAATCTCAAACCCACTTATCCCTTCTTGGATAATCACATATCAACTCAAGTTAGTCATAGAGGAGTATGATATGGAGAATTTGTTTCACACATGGCACTCCCATGTGGACTTCTAGAGGCTACTTCCTCTAGAAACACTAGGGTCAACTCCCCATAGTGTGTGACGTCAAGGTCAACTCCTTGAAATGTCCTCATGTTCTATCCACAAGGGACATGTCCTCATGTTCTCTCCATAAGGGACGTTGGGATATAAGGCCAAACCCACTTATCCCTTATTGGATAAGTGTCCTCACAGATCAACTCAACTTAGTCATAGAGGATTAGTGATCCGGATTATTTTCGGCACGAAATGAGAGCGGAGATATAATAAGGAAATGTACAGAGATATCACAGATATTCAATAATATAACAGAAATGTATCAGAGATGCAACCATAAACATAGATATACAGTAATACATGATTTCTATTAATGAAAGAAATGTACAGAGACTATAAAAATACAGA
>JZKD02S0109374.1:47290-62320 GCA_000966675.3 Picea glauca | reverse complement strand
TCATGTGGGCCCCGTTTGGGTAAGTTGGTGCATCAACTTCCCGGGGTCGTAACTTTTGCATACGATCTCTGTTTTAGGTGTGTGATAGCTCATTGGAAAGGTATCATCGAGGAGAATCATTTTGGGGGCTCAATCGTGCCTTCGGCTATCATTGAGAACCTCTATCTTGAAAAAACTTCATTTAGTCCCTCAAAATGGCCCTGGAAGTGAAAACCTGCTAAAAATAGTAAATTGCCAAAATGGCCAGAAAACTGTTTTGAGCCATTTGGAAAAGGTGGGTGGCCCCCGATATCCACCTGGATCAATTAGGATCTAAAGAATGTCTCAGGAAGATGCAAACATCAACACTCACTCTCAATGAGGGAGGCATTATCTGGCATGCCAAGTATGTCATGGAAGTACTCAAACTTTGTTTTGGTAAGGGATTTGGTAAGAACATCAACAACCTGCTCATATGTAGGAAGGTAATGTACGAGTATTTCCTTCCTATGCACCATGTCTCAAATGTAATGGTACTTGATCTCAATGTGTTTCAATTTTTCATGAAAATTTAGATTCTCTAAGAACTTCGCACAACTTTGGTTATCACAATGAATAACAGTGGAATCCAACACATGTCCAAATAAATCTAAAAGGATATTTTGAAGCCACACTGCTTCTCATACTTCCACACGCAATGAAATGTACTATGATTTTGTGGTGCTCAAGGCCACATAAGTCTATTTCATGCTACACCAAGAAACCATGGAAGATACCAAAGTGAAGCAACATTCGAAGGTTCTCTTCCTATCCACTGCACTCCCTGTCCAATCAGAGTTGGTATATCCCTACAATCTCATGTCAATACTAGAAGTTTATCTCAGACCATGTCCAAATTTGATTTTCATGTATCTCAACACATGTTTCTCATCAATCCAATGTGTCTGTCTCAGTTGACTCATAAACTGGCTAAGTGCACTCATTGCATAGAAACTATCTAGTATGGTGTTAAACAGATACATCAATGATCCAATCATTTTTTTGTACATGTTTGGATGAATATCGTCATAATCAGAATAAGACACACTTAGTTTCTTTAGATTCATCACCATTGGTGTAGCCATGGGCTTACAATTTAGCATCCCAAACTTTTTCATTATCTCAACAGTGTACTTCCCTTGACTTGGGAAGATCTCATCAGTTCTCGGCCACACCTCTAGTCCCAAGAAGTAGTGCATCATACTAAGGTCCTTCATTTAAAACTCAGAGGCCAATGCATACTTGCATTCAACAATAAATCTCTATGTATCGATGAGGAATAAATCATCAACGTAGAGGACCAAAATCAGGGACTCACCATTAAAATTCTTGTGGTACAAGTTGGGATCAACAACATGTTTTTCAAAGATAAAACTCATCAGGTGTCCATCAATCCTCGCATAACACACTCGAGGTTCCTTCTTAAGTCCATACAAGGCCTTCTTAAACTTGCACACATGATACTCCTTCCCATGTATCCCAAAACCATTTGGTTGCTCGATGTATACTTATTCCTCAATATCTCCATTGAGAAAGGTTGTCTTCACATCCATATAATTTAGTCTCCAACCCATGGATGTTTCAAGGAAAACAATCATCCGGATTGAAGTGTATCAAGCAACAGAAGAAAATTTATCCTCATAATAGATTCCCTCCACCTGACAGAATCTTCTAGAAACAAATATTGATTTGTGCTTCTCGATGCTCACATAAGCTATGTGTTTGATCTTATAGATCCACTTGGAAGTCACTATAGACTTCAACTTAGGTCTCGGAACAATATCCCACACGTATTTATTCAACCATAGGCTTCACTTCGATGAAGGCCTCCTTAGGATTCATGTTCCTCAAAGTCTTATGAGGACTTTTGTTCTAAACATATAGTACAGTCATGGATGCTTCTTCCCACAGAAACATAGGTAAATGTTGATCACGAATCATTTCCTTGATTGCCTCAAAAATTTATCTGTTCTTCCTCTTTGTGGCCCCATTTTGTTGAGGGTTGTAAGCAACAATGTACTCCCTCTTGATCCCTTCCTTAATGCAGAAATCACTAAAATCCTGGGAGGTGTATTATCCTCTATTATTTGATCCCAGTACTTTGATATTATTTCCAGTTAGGTTTTCAACATGTACTCTATACTCCTAAAATATGGAAAGGACTCCATCCTTGGTATTCAAGAACTAAATCCAAGTCTTCTGACAGTGGTAATCAATGAATATCACATAGTATAGATATCCACTCAAGGAATCAACTGTCATGGGTCCACATAAATCTATATGAGCCAGGTATAATATCCCCTTGGATTTGTTGTTACGACTTGAAAATGATCCCTTGGAATTCTTTCCAAGAGAAAAACATATAAAAATTCCATCGTGTTCAACATGGATCTTTGGAAAGCCTGTCACCATCTTCCCTGGAGTGAGAAGAGATCTGTAATGTAAATGAGAAAGTCTCCTATGCCATAGTTCACTCAAACTAATAGAATCATGTATCAAGGCCTGAACTGGTCAGACAATCAATCTGTACAATATGTCTTATCGAACATTAATCACCTTAGAATAATCCATAATAGATTTCTTGTTCCATGTAAGAAAATTTCCATCATAGAAATCAACCTTGTAGCCTTTGTTCTCTAAGGCTGAAATAGAGAAAATGTTCCTTCGCATCCCAGGTACAAATAATACATCACTCAAATGGTGTGGGGTGCCAAAATCCAATTGTAAGGAAGTGGATCCAACTCCCTTCACATTATATCTATTATCATCACTAAGTAAAACATACAAACAATATTCTTTCTCTACTAGATCTGTAAGGTACTCTCTGTATCCAATCATATGTCTGGAACCACCACTGTCAATCAACCAAATATCATTACTAGTAGGAACCATACATGAGAGGTCTGAAATGAAGAAGAAATATTCACCGTCCATGCTTACATTCCTTGACTTCCTCTGAGGTGGTTATGAATCAACATTAGTAGTGGAATTATGTTGCTTTCCTTTCTTCAATGTAGGATAATTTTTCACATAGTGGCCATACTTGTCACTTCTAAAGCACTGAATCTTTGACATGTCCTTATTTTTTTGTTCTGAAGCTGGTGTTGACTTCCTTCCTCTAATTTTTTTTTCGAAACCTCTTATTTTTCATTTGTTTTTCCTTGCATGAGTAGCAAGGGCTTGATTGCTATCATGATGGGAACATTGCATGCCTCTAGCTACAAGTCTAGTCTCCTCCTGAGCACATTCTTCCCATAAACGATCAAACTTGGGAAATTTGGATTACCCACTGATACTTTGAATGAATGGATCCCAATAGCTTGGAAGACCATTAATGGTAATCATGACAAGTTCTCTGTCAGAGATGATTTCACCAATATCACCCAAATTATCTCTAATCTCTGAAATCTTCATGAAGAAGGTGGCAATTGTATCTGACTTCGTCATGATCTTGAGATTCTGAAGTTGGTGTCTCAAGGCAAGTTCTTTGTTGGTGTTGTTTCTCTCAAACAACTTCTTCAAGGCATCATACATCTTCATATTTTTCTTCAAGTTGGAGATATGAGGGATTAAATGGTCTCTCACATAATAGATGATGATCTTTCTGGTGTTTGCATCATTCTTCCTCCATTGATACTTTCCAGCATCATCAGTTGATTCTCGTACAATTTATTCAACGTACTTCATTAGGTCACTCTCTTATAAATTGATCATCAGTCTATATTTCCAAGAACTGAATTTGGTTGTTTCATCAAGCCTATATTCCACCAAAATATGGTTCACCATGGTTGTTGGAAGAGTGAAAAAATCTTAACCCAAGTTTCATTTGTAGCAAAACAATGAATTGCAAGAAAGTTACAAGAAGTTGTTGTAGAAGGTCAATGCATGTGCAATAGTATTCTTTCAAGAATGTTGTTATGATACCTTGTTGGAATTTAATGTTGTTCAAATACATTGATTTTTTTACAAATTTACATGAACTGAAGCATAAGCCATGAGCAATAGAAACAGTAATAACCAAGATCACGAGAAGAATAACTATGCACAGAGACACAAGTACAATAGAAAATGCTAAGACAAAATGATTATAATAGATTGATATATTATTACAATGATGAGAGTTCCATATATAGAGAACATGTGGTGACCATCCATGAAAGGATGTGTCCCTTGGATAATAAATAACTACTTATTTATTATATATATTTATACCTTGTATTATAAATATCATGTCATATATGTATATGTGTGTGTGTGTGTGTGGAAGAATGTCTTCTCGATGTTGTCCAAACATCAACAATATCTTGGAAATGTTGGCATGTCTTGGAGGTTATGGAAAATGTTTGAGGAATTTGGAACATGGTTATGGTATATGCTTTGAGGCATATTTTGGAGGTTATAGAACATGTTTGAGGTATATTTTACATGGTTATGGTATATGCTTTAAGGCATGTCTTGGCGGTTATGGCACATGTTAGAGGACTTTGGCACATAGTTATGGTATATGCATGAAGCATATATTGGAGGTTATGGCATATTCTTTGAGGCATATATTGGTTGGTTTGGCACATGCTTAAGGCATATTTTTGCACATGTTGAAGGCTTGTATCTTGTGACATATTTTGGTACATGGTTTAAGGTATATCTTGGATGTTTTGGTACATGCTTGAGGCATATCTTGGCACATAGTTTGATGCATATCATGGTGATTTTGAGCACATGATTTGGAGATGTTTTTGGTGATATTGGCATAAGCCTTGTGTTTTTATTGGTATGGATATGGTTTTGATGATGATGATGTATCAGTATCAATGACAATTATAGTGACAAGTTGGATCTGGTTTGATGATGATAATTTATCAGTATCAGTGAAAATTATAGTGACAAGTTGATTTTGGCTTTGTTGATGATGATGTATCAATGAAAACAGCAGTGACAGGTTGAGTCTACATTTATATTTCATGGAGGAAGGAAGGGGAAAGGAAATGGGATTGGAGCCTCCTTCCGATTGGAGTCGGAGAATATAAGGAGTCCTATCTTACTTCATGTTGGAGACTATAAATCAGGGGGTTGGGGCCTCCTTCTAATTGGAGCTAGAGAATTCAAGGAGTTGTAGCTTCCTTCAGGTTGGAGATTGTAAACTAAGGGGTTGGATCCTCCTTCCAGTTGGAGCTAGAGAATCTAGGAAGTTGTAGCTTCCTTTAGGTTTGATCCTGTAAATAGGGGGTTGGTACCTCTTTCCATTTGGTGCTGGAGAATCTTGGAAGTTGGTGCTTCTTGTGAATGTAATATTGAAGATATATATTAAAAAGTGTTTTGTGGTTTTCGCCCATTTGGGTTTCCACCTAAAACTATTGTGTATTGTGAATCTATGGTTATATGTTTATGATATATTAAATGTAATCATAAGTGAATGGAAGTGTTGATAACTTAATGTTTTCATTTTATGGTTGAAAATGGTAAAAAGTGATCAATACTAATTCACCCCCCCCTCTCAATATTGGTGAATATTCCAACAATTGGTATCAGAGTTGGTCCTTCAAAATCAGTCTAACCACTGGAAGGTAGATCATGGAGTGCATAGATAATGAAACACCAGTATTTGATGGTTAGGACTATGAGATGTGGAGTAGAAGGATGAGAGTAGTTTTAAAGGCACAAGAGTATGATGTTTGGTACTTGATTTTTACAGGATAAATTGCTACAAAGAAATATTTGAAGATTGCAGCTAAGAAAGAATTAAAAAGGAACAAAAAAATAGCAATGGATGCCATCATGGATGGATTACCTGATTCGAAAAAAGTAAAAATGGGAAAATGTTCATCAACCAAATAGATTTGGGATAAGCTACATAATATCTACTATAAGGAATCTTGTCTTGCAACCACAGAGCCAGAGAATGTTGATCAAGATAGAGAAAGTGTTGAGATAGAATAAGAACAAGGAAGCTCATCATGTCAAACAGATACAGAAGAAGAAATTGGAAATGGCATGAAAGATCATGATGAAGAAAATTATGAAGAAGGAGAAGTGGATCTTGAGGCAGAACTAATAGAATCTTTGAGTAAGATAAAAAATGAAAGGAAGAAAAACAAGTACCTTAAGGAATAATTGATCAAGCTAAAGGAAGTTTCTAAAAATCCCAACAAAAACTCTAAACAAGTCTAGCAGATTATTAAAAATCTAAAGGTCTAGTTAGAAGAAGCCAGAAGGATTGAAGAAACACTCAAAAATCAGTTGGGAGAAAATCATTGTTTGGAAGCCAAAATAGTATCACTAAGAAAGGAAATAGAAAGAAGAGAAGATATTTTGACAAGCCATCTTAAGGAAATATAAGAGGACTTAAACAAGATTGAAGCATAATTTAGTCAACAACAAAGAAGACTTGAAGAAGAAATTGTCTCCTTGAAAACCAAACTTGAGAAAGCCAATATAATGAAAGAAGTAATGAAGATCCCTATTATGAAGAAAGAAGAAGATTGTGAGAATCTTGAAGAAGAAGTCATCTCATTGAAGGTTCAAGTTAACAAGATCAACAAGAACTTGAAGACCTCTGAAGTACTAGAAGATATTCTCAGTTTTCAAAGGTCATCATTAAATAAAGAATGTATCGGATACATTGGTGAGGCCTCATGCAAAGAACATGGAAATTACAAACACATCAAGAGCATTGAAGAAAGAGGAAGCTTCACTCAACCAGTAAAGAAATCTCATGAAAAGTGTTCCAGGTTACTGGAAAGGGAGAATAATGCAGACACGGATCATGGTCAGCAAGAGTCAAAGAAGAATGAATACAAAAGAGGTGTATCTCCAAGAAGACCTTCTACCTTCAGGTATCAAAGAAGATTCAATCATTGTGAAGGAAACAACAGAATAGAAGATCGTGATCAGCTAAGGAATGAATTTAGAAGGACTACATCAAAAAGAGGATCCTTTTCTTCCAGGTATCAAAGTTTCTTTTTGGGTTATTGTTTTACCTGTAAGAAATTTTGACATAAAGTTGTAGATTGCAGATCATATGGAAGAAATGTTCAAGAAATAGATGTTTATGTGCCCCCCCACAATATTGAATTTTATAAATTACACAAATATGGAAATATAGCTTGTGATTGTAGAAGAAAGATGAAGTATTCCATGAAATTGTTGATATCAACTACAAGAAGTTTTGGAGAAGAAAACAATAATAAAAAGTGAATGAATAACTCCTAGAGATCATACTCACAAGATTTGAAAATGTGTGAGATCATGATGAATCTACAAGCAAAGAGGAAGATTTCACAACTCAGAATGATGATCCTATAGCAGAGCTAGCTTATATATTATTCTAATCCATTCTTCTTAGAGACTCCCAGTAATGTGAATATTGAAGAGGGGGGCTCTAAGTAGCAGCTATTATAGAACAACTATATTTCAGGTAGTCTGAAGTGTTTGTAGATTTTGGGAAGGAGGATTCAAATTTGTTTGATGGCTGAGGTATAGAATGTCTCATGAAAGATCGGTTATTTAAGGAGTAGTTTTCGGAACACATCCCCATGAAGGTATGAAGAGGTTAGCTCATAGTTACAGAATATCATTGGCAAACTTTTGAGGTAGATATTTTTTATTGTATAAAGAACATATATATCCATTATAGATTCAAGAATGTGTACTTGTTGCAGACTTGTAGTGTTCGACTTAAAGATAGAGCAGACTAGTGGACATATTTGATTCAACTTCAGAAGCAAGAATATGGTGTGATCGGTTGTAGCAGATTTGGAGAAGTATTCATAATGGTAAAGTGATAGATGTGTTATAATTGTGTGTAGTTGAGTATCAAAGTTGTGAATAGTTTTATGACATATGGAAAACGATATTTGGCAGGTTTAGGAGATAATACTTGACATGAACCAGAAAAGATACATGATAGTGGATGAAAGCATGAGCTCAAGAGGAATTGTAGAAACATTCATTGGCATTGTCATCGAGAGGAATGCTTAGTAAAGCATATGACTTAGAAGAGAATCATATTGATAGATGGAACTATCTAGTCATAGGAAGGAAAGTCGTGAGAGGCACAACAAGACAAGACGAGTGAAACCATCAGGAGGAGTTATATTGTCAAAGTCATATTGATGAATGATTATGTCATTGATGTCAGCTCAGTGAAGACATGATATGCCATGAAGAATTGAAGTCAAGTGATGAAGGAACCTTTACTTGAACACTTTTAATATACATCAGTGGACTACACTAGGAAGTAACAATGGACAAGAAGCCTCGAAAGAGAGGATAGGAAGCATATACAAGAAATCCCCACATTGATTTACACAACATATTTCAAACAAGACAAGGGGAGAGAAAGAAAAAATTAGGAGAAAAATATCATAAGAAAATAAAAATGGGGGAGAAATATTTTCAAAAAAAAGTATATTGTCAGGTAAGTTACCCTTTGCCGTTGATCTCAAAAGGGGAGAGAAATTTCAGAAGAATGAATACAGGGGGATCAAGCATGAAGACAAGGGGAGTATGAATGTTTCCATCAATGAAAAAGGGGGATACTATTGCAAAGTTAGTTTCCATTGATGTTAATGTTGGAAAGTTGGTTTTCATTGATGTCAACCCTAGAAGAAGCCCCAAAGCAAGTTTGGAAGTCTCTAGAAGTGATGGGTGTATTTGAAGAAGTCTCCAAAGTGGTCCCCTTATGGAATATATTTAAGCATGGCCCTCATGGGAAGACTCTTTTAAGAAGTCTACAATAATCCCTCAAAAAGTGGTTAATTAGTTATGAAGCCCCAGAGGAGTGGTCATGAAGCCCAAAGTTGATTGGATAAAAGGAGAGTGAAGGACATTTAAGATACATGCAAAGATATCATAAATTTATAGTCCTCAACATGTCATTTCCAATAGTAAGTGGCATGCCACATGGTTCCAAATGGTTAATAATATATACCCTCTTAAAGATAAATCCCCAAAGTATGGTTAAAAATCCCCTAAACGGTTATAACAAGAATTTACAAGTCAGACCCAAAATTAATTAAAGGAGAAAATTTGTTGCAAACAAGAAGTTACAGGTCAGCTCAAAGTCAAATAAAGGAGTTACCTGGAATAGTATAAATACACATCAAGAAGCCTCTCATTTGATTAATCAAGTATGTGATCTCTTAGTGAATCTAAGGTAGTGAATATGAGGTAGCAGAGGAGTGCAAAGAAGGAAGTATTGGAGTCAAAGATTGAAGAAGGGTTTCTAGTAACCCTAATTGAGAAGATCCTTGAGGGTTGGGTATAGAGTGTCATGTGAGGTCCCCATGGGTTACACAACACTCGTCAAGAAAGGCACCACGAGTTGACTAGTCTTGTGCAACGAGGTTGAAGTAAAGTTTGATGAATATGTTATCTTCTTGATCCTGAATTCGAGGAAGTTTTGATGGTCTGATACCTGTGCACCTAGTTCTTTATATGAGAAAATGTATGTTATTCTATATATTTTGAGGCTTGTATTTTAGAAATGTTGGCATATGATTTGAGGCATATCTTGGAGGTTATGGCACATGTTTGAGGCATTTAGAACATGGTTATAATATATGATTTGAGGCATATCTTGGAGGTTATGCACATGTTTGAGGTATTTTTCACATGGTTATCTTGCATTGAGGCATATCTTGGAGGTTATGTCACATGTTAGAGGACTTTGGCACATAGTTATGGTATATGCATCAAGCATATCTTGGAGGTTATGGCATATGCTTTGAGGCATATCTTGGTTGGTTTGTCACATGATTAAGGAACGTTTTGGCACATGGTGAAGGCTTGTATATTGTGACATATTTTGGTACATGATTTAAGGTATATCTTGGATGTTTTGGTACATGCTTCAGGGATATCTTGACACATAGTTTGATGCATATAATGGTGGTTTTGAGCACATAATTTGGAGATTTTTTTGGTGATATTGGAACAAGCCTTATGTGGTTATTGGTATGGATTTGGTTTTGATGATGATGATGTATCAGTATCAGTGATAGTTACAGCGACAGGTTGGATCTAGGTTGATGATGATGATGATGTATAAGTACAAGTGACAGTTACAGTGACAGGTTGATTTTGGTTTTGATGATGATGATGTATCAGTGACATTAGAAGTGACAGGTTGAGTCTAAATTTGTATTTCAGGGAGGAAGGAAGGGGCAAGGAAAGGATTTTGGATCCTCCTTCTAGTTGGAGCCATAGAATATAGGGATCAATAGATTCCTTTAGGTTGGATCCTATAAATTAGGGGGTTGGAGCCTCCTTCTAGTTGTAGCTGGAGAATTTAGGGAGGTGTATCTTCCTTCAAGTTGGATCCTGTAAACTAAGGGGTTGGATCCTCCTTCTTGTTGGAGCTGGAGAATCTAGGGAATTGTTGATTCCTTAAGGTTGGAGCCTATAAATAGGGGGTTGGTACCTCCTTCCATTCGGTGTTGAATAATATTGAAAGTTAGTGCTTCATGTGAATGTAATGTTGAAGACATATATTAAAAATGGTTTTGTGGTTTTCTCCCATTTGGGTTTCCATGTGAAAATCTTGTGTATTGTGCATCTGTTGCTATATATTTCTGATATGTTAAATGAAATCATAAGTGAATGGAATTATTTATAACTTAATGTTTACATGTTATGGTTGAAAATGGTAAAAATTGCTCAATGTTGATTCAACCCACTTCTCAGTATTGGTGAATTTTCCAACAACTAAAATGACACTACTAATCAATTCCTCCAATTGTTTCCACCTAGAAAGTATCAATATATATGAAAAATTATATGATGATCAAATCCATATCATACCTCCCCATTTAGGGAGGATTTTGGTCCCCAAACGATTTATTGAATGAGGAGAGGAAATTTTCTCTATACCTCCTCCCTAGAGTACCATTCTTATTTTCCTGGAAGTTGTCCTGTAAGCCCAATCTTGTAAAGGTTATGTTTCCCCCGTCTTGTAGTTTTGGACTTCCTCTACAAAACTACGTCTTTTCCCAACTCTTCCTGAGAATGTGGTGCTAAGTCCTATATGGTAGGTGGGATTTTCTCCACCTCTTGATCCAACATGGAAGGCTCATAGAAATTCAAACTCTCCACATTCATGACTAAGTAAATTCCCATGTATCAGGGTAGACTGATTATGTAGGAATTATCTCCCACCTTATTCAATACCTCAAAAGGGACATACCCCAGAGCCTTTATATTCTTACCAGTACCCTATAGTATTTACTTATTCAATTCTAACCAAACTTTGTCTCGCACTTTAAATGACTTCTTGATTATATTTTGATCATGTTTGGTATTAGAATTTTCTTGTGACTTGTTCAACATCTCCTGTACTTGAAAATGTATTTGTCTAATATTTTCGACAATTTTATTTTCTTTCAAGGATTATCCTATGATGTCTTCCCTTAATCCTCATTGATGTCCATAAAAAACATCCAAGGGACAAGGTAGAAAATATAGAAAGCAAGTTTCAAAAGGGAACTCACAAATAGAAGTATGGATTACTCTGTTATAAGAGTGTTCAATGTAGATCATATTTTCATCTTGGATCTTTGGATGCTTTTGATTTTAACCCGTCAAAAGATATACAAATGACATGATGACTACTTCTGTCTACCCATATATATGTGGATGGAATTTTATAGATCTCTTCAACTTCGTGTCCATCTTATCCAAAAGTGTAGTTCAAAAAGAACTGATAAATCTAGTATCCTTGTTTAATATGATGCTCCTTGGTATCCCAAAGTTCACCTAGACCTATTGAAATAGCATGTTTGTTGCTTCTTTTCCTCTTATGGTATTTTTACAAGGAATAAGAATACACATCTTGTTGAACCTACCAACTACCACACAAATATAGTCATGTTCCTTCGTGGTTATTGGTAAACCACCCACAAAATCCATGGAAATTATTTCCCAAGATCGAGTGGGTAACATTAATGGATTTTATGAAATTTCTTCCTATGAATAGGCTTGTTGGTACAACAAAGTATGCATCATTTAATATATCGTGCCACAACTTATTTGATTTTGTGTAATATCCCCTTCTCATTGAGACAAGATCTCATGGACGTAGTAGTCTAGCTCCCCCTCAAGACTATAGTCCAAGACCAATAAGGGGAAGGAAAATATGGTTTTCACCAAGAAACCTAAAGTTGTATTATTAAAGTTACATAGGTAAAAAAATTTAAGGAATATTAAGGACGTAAAGGAGAATTAAATCAAAACCTTAGCAAGTGGGAAAAAGTAACTCAATGACAAATTAGAAAAAGGAGGTATAAAAGGAAGAGGAGGGATCCTCTCTCATCATCTTGATATCATTATTCTCTTATACTATTGAGCTAGACATCTTATGTTTTGAGGTTCTTGAGTGAACAAACCCTAGAAACCAACAAGGAGGTGAAAAATTCATGTATTCCTGGTTCAATCTTGGCCAAGGAGGTGAAATATCTCTCCATCACCATTATAATCCAGTCACACGTATTCAACATGCAATATTTGGAGTTTTATGTGCAGATCTGGAGGGTTTTCCAGTAGTAGAGAGAACAATTGAAATAGAAGAAACTTGATTTGCTTGAAGGAGACTTGATCTACATTTTTACACTATTGGAGGTCTATTGCTAGGATCATAGCACCCTTTTTTTAGCTTATACTACAAGGTTTTCCCTCTTGGATGATTTTATTTGGATTGGGCCGAAATTCTGAAGGAGGCCAGAAATCCCATTGAGGAGACTCTTAGATATGAAGGAAGGCTTGGGATTTTTCACTCAAACTTGGATCCCTCCTTATCTCTAGCCCCTGGTCTACATTTTGAGGGTATTTTGGTGTTGTTTGGAGATCATTTAATAAGAAGCCCAAATATTGAGAATTTCCATCCATCCAAGGCCATACCAATTCTAGATCCAACCATCCAAGTACGTACCAACAAATATATGAAGGATTCCAGTCATGAAGGAAAATAAATCAATCTTGTAACAAGATATATTCAGTGGGTGAAGGCCGAGATCCTCTATATCTTCTCTAGTTTACCAGATCTACAGATCCATGTATGAGGATCTCTTCTAATATTAAATAAAGTTCAGATCTGAATCTTATTGTCTTGTTTATGTCTTTCTTTCCTTTCATAGTGTTCAAATCATGTTGGTATGTCTTCAATGCAATAAAAATACAAGAAAAACTCTTCATCACATCTTTGTCTAATCACAACCTGTAAAAATTAAACAACAACAAGTAACAACAAACCCTAGTTCATGGCCACAATTTCTAAGGAACATTACAATGGTATCAGAGCGAAATTCCTTCGCCAGCCTATGCAAAATAATAAATGACTAGAATAATAGGTCATGGGGGTCATACAATAAGAGTTAATCCAGAAGAGGAAGAATAGGAAGTCAGTATGGGAGAGACACATGAAACAAAGAATGCTACCTATGAAGAGACTGAACTTTTGGAAAATAAAGTAGCCCAAACAATGAAGGATGTACTTCAAAGCAGCCAAGAAACTATATATGCAGCACACTCTTGTAGGAATGCAAAACCACCTATCTTTGGGACAGTCCAAGCTCAAAATATCTCTTGCCAATTTTCAAAAGGGACAAGATAGAATGATAGCCTTGATGGAGGAACAAAGTAAACATCGAGGTATTCTTTCTCAATTTCTGATGGAGCAAAGGCATGTCAAAGACCCACCCCTGTATGGTGTAAATCAAGAAGCTAGTGGATCTCGTGGAGGAAATCAGAATCATGAGGAATCCATATAGAGAGGTCAGATGGAGGAGAAAAGATCCAATGACGAAGGACCAATTCCTTCTCACACAATCAGTAGGACCACCCCTAGGCCATACATGCCTACCTTCATAGATACACAAAGGAGGGATGCTAATTCCTTGGATTCAGAAAGTCTAGGTGAGGAGTGGAAAACTGCAGAAAGGGAATACAATGCCAAGAGCATAGGATTCAGGAGACAAGTTTCTATGGAATATTATTTCCATTTGAATATGAAAAGGAGATCCAAGGAGCACTACAAAGGTGTTAGTGAACTTGGATGAAGGGTTGGGAAAATGGATCTACCCACTTTTGATGGATCAGTTCACATCCAGGTTACAACATGGGTGCAAAATATGGATGCTTACCTTCAATTGGATCCTATGGAGGAAAGGGAAGCTATCAAATTTGAAACTGTATATCTGATTGGGAAGGAACATGAATGGTGGTTCCATGGAATAACCACCTTGGGCCATGGGCACATCACTTCTTATCAAGAATTCACTCAAAGTCTCATTGATAGATTTGACAAAGGAGACCTAGATTGAAATTTCAGGGAGCTTACACAGCTTAAGAAAAAAATTTCACCTAAGGCCTTTATTGAAGAGTTTCAAAGAGTATCAGTGATGGTTCCAGATGTGGTATAATATAGATTACTTATGTTGTTTATATATGGATTAATAGAACTAGTGAGAGGGTGGGTTAAGGCTTTCAAGCCTACAACCTTACATGATTCCATTGAGTGCACCAGGGATTTAGTTGGAGCAACCAATAAAAATATATTTACACCTAATCCACATGTTATTTCAAGAGGTTGTGACACTATACCAATGGACATAGGTGAGGGGAAGTTAGATGAAGCTACCATAAGAGATATAAGAAGTAAGCATTTGTGTTACATTTGCAGGGACCTTTGGTAGCCAGGACATAGATGTTTAGGGAAAGGAAAAATCCACTACATTGAGGTGATGTATGATAGTGATGAGAAGGAAGATGATGAAGACAATGGATCTATCCATACTATGCAGACAAACCTCAAGGAGGAAGAAGAAACCTTGCAATCACAAGGTCATGAGACATCTTTACCCCATATATAGGACTTAAAAAGGTCATTATTGCTTCTATGAGTGGGGTGTTGGATCATGTTGTCATTGATGCCAATGGTTTGTCATTGATGCCAATGGTTTGATTACTTGGGAGATTGTTGGATCATGTTGTCATTGATGCCAATGGTTTGTCATTGATGCC
>JZKD02S0109374.1:14542-27262 GCA_000966675.3 Picea glauca | reverse complement strand
GGCTCAGATCCACTTCGGGTGATCCGATGCTTGATATTCATTTTGGACGATCTGACGACTCAACTTCACTTCGGCAGATCGGATGGTTGAGATTTACTTTGGATTTCCAGAAGTTCAGACTTCATAAATCTTAACTCTCAAATCTTGTCTTCTCTTGAATAAAAGGTATCTGACGGCTCAGATTCACCTTGGGGATCCAATGCTTGAAATTTATTTCGGGTGATCTGATGGCTTAGATCTACCTCGGATGATCAGATGATTGAGATTCCCTTCGGATTTCTGGAACTTCAGACTTTGCGAATCTAAAATCTCAACTGAGAAACTATCGAATGGATTTCCCGAAGCTGTTGATCTGACGACTTAGATCCACTTTGGCAATCCGATGCTTGAGGTTTACTTCATATTATCCAATGGTCGATGTTTACTTCAGGTCTTCACCTGAAATCCACAAATTCACACCACCTATCCTCTAGATCTAACGGTTTAGATCTACTTCGAACGATCCCACGATCGATGTTTACTTTGGGTCTTTACCCGAAATCCACAGATTCATGCCACCTGTCCTCAAGATATGACAGTTCAGATCTACTTTGGACGATCTGACACCTAACATTTACTTTGGGCGATCTAATGAGTTAGATTCACTTTGGCTGATCAGACGATTGGGATTCACTCCGGGTTTCCGACTCTCTAGACTTTGGGAATCTCCGATCTCAAACTTTGGTAAGTTCTCTCTCTTGCATGTGCGAAGTGCTAAGGCTCGTGCACCTTAACCTGATCAGACGGTTGTCAATCTTTTGCAATGGGATATAAAGAACACTATCACTCCTCCTCCTGAGCTTCTGATATCTTCTAACTTAGAAGCTTTTTCAGTCTTCAAAGGTCTCAACCTTTGTTCCCCCTACCAGTTCAACTCTTGGATCTCATCAATACTTATGAAAATTGATATCCCTTCTAAGCTTGATGCTTAAAGGATTTTGATTTTCCACGCACTCCTTGCATTCGGGGATTTTGATAACTCAGTTCAAAGGATTTCTTGAAAATAAATTCTTCTCACCCTCCTAGCGTTCCTTTGTTCTAGTTATTCAACGCTTGGTCGCTTTTTAACGTCGATCGATGGCTCACAACAATTATGGGGACTCAACGTGCATACTCTTTTTCAAAGATCTCAACCTCCGCAATTTGGAAGTACATGCCCAACTTGGTCAAATCAGAGTCGTTGATATCCCAGTCGACGAGATCAATGACAATGGTGAATTGTGGGCCATGAACTAGCATGTCCACTACTTCCACCTTCACGCTCCAAAATGACTCCCCACCCTCGATATTCATTCATATATCTATGGTCGTAACAATTAGATATCTCAGAGCTTCAAGCTCCAAGGTTCCTAGACCTAGGTCACCTAGATCCTCTGATAATTCTTGGGCTATGATCCCCGCTCTTAGTTGGGTCTTCAGTTAAGGACATAGGTGTAATTTCAAACTCTCCTAGACCAGTGGTTTGAAGGAAACACCTTCCCAACTTCCAGGGCTTTAAGATATAATTCAAGGCAAGGTAACTTGTGAGTTTACCAAGACAGTAGCTATTCCAAGAGGCTTGCGTTGACTCTGGAACGGTGATGTAGCTCCCTGGGAGAGTGCCTTCGAGGAAATAAATAGGGACATATGGGAAATCAAGAAGATATATAGGTTCCCAAGGGAATGAGTGCATATTCATAACTTAATCATTTAATATAGAGAAAAAACTCTTTATAGACATATAAATACTCGCATACATCCATTATTCACAATTCAAAGCATAAGGCAAGAAAACACTTATCAAAACCATATAGTGTGATGCAACTGCTGAAAGGGGTGATCGTTTCCACCCAAACTTAGGCTCAGTCACTCCCAATGGATTTATCATCGGCCACCCCCGAGCATAAGCCATGATGCTTTGAGATTCAATCTCTTAATTCCATCTCAACAGAAGTTAGGGACAAAGGTTACTCTCCTTCTCCCAATACAAAAACAGATAAGGACAAAGGTTACTCTCCTTATCCTGGTTCAATATTTATTTTTTGTGATTAGAAATCACTTTTCCTCTTTTAGTCCTTCCTCAGACCCGATATCTTCCTCTCTTGTCTCTGCATTTTTCTTCACAGGTCTCCCCCTACCCACCACACTTATTTTCTTACCTTTTCCTGCAAGATTGTGTGCGTCTCAAATTTCCAGTCCGTGGTCATGTCTGGAAGCCTTACAGATGGGTGGTCTGCCCCATCCCGTCATTAATTCTTGAGGAGGCCTTCCCACCTACTAGCCTGACTACAATTCTTTCTTGGATCAGGGGGGTTGTTCTAATCTAAGCAAATTAATTCCAGCATGGTACTGGTTCGGTGGAGGTTAATGCAACAATTCCTGGTCCCCTCCACCAACTTTCACAACATTTCGTGGTCTGTCTTAGCACATCCCCTCTTTCAACAGTCATGCAACATGTAACCATTTTCTATTAAAATAACATAATTTACATTCATCGACCTTCTACACAAGGTCCATCAAATCAAACATTCACACTTTTAAGTTTTCCATAGTTCCTTGGCCTGTATAATTATATTTACAAACTGGGAGAAACAGGGTGTTACAATTCCCGCCCCCTTAAAGGAACATCGTCCTCGATGTTCTATCTGTCATCATCACATGTATGTATAGGAGCAAACAAAATCGAATATGCCTATCTCATGGCATCATCCATTTCCCACATAGCCTCATCTGGGCCAAATTGTTTCCACTGCACCTTGACATGTTCAATGGTTTGGTTCCTGAGTGAGGTTTCCTTCCTGTCTAATATGCATTGGGGTTTGGTAGGAATTCTCCCTCCGGTTCCACCTGGATCACAAACCAGTCAATTATATGATTAACATCATGTACATATTTCTTTAATAATGAAACATGAAAGACATTATGTGCTTTTACAGTGGGAGGAAGTACTAGCTTATAGGCTGCAGGTCCCACTCTATCTAAGACTTCAAAGGGTCCACAATACTGAGGTTCCAACTTGGCACAGGCTCCCATTCTCAAGGAACTCTTCTTGGGTCTAACTTTGAGATAGACATGGCCTCCGGTATTGAACTCTCTGGGAGTTCTCTTTTTGTTGACGTAACTTTTCTGTCTATCCTGAGCAATCTTCATATTTTGTCTTATCTAAACTACTTGTTGTTCCATTTCTTTCAGCATGTCGGGTCCAATTGTAATTGTGTCCACTGGGTTACTCTAGCTGATTGGAATCCTGCACTGTCTACCATAGAGGCTTCAAAAGGGCTCATCTTCAAGGATTCCAGATAACCGTTGTTGTAGGAAAACTCTAACAATTGTAGTTAGTCTTCCCACTTCTTAGGATGATGCATTACATGCATCCTTAGCATGTATTTTACTAGTTGGTTCACTCTTTCTATCTGTCCATCAGTTTGAGGGTGATAAGTTGCGTTGAACAACAATTTTGTCTCAAAACCAACCATTAGGGATTTCCAAAATCTTGAAGTGAATTTGGTATCTCAATTAGATACAATTTCCTTGGGCATGCCATGTAGTCTAAATATCTCCTTCATGAAGATATTTGCAATATCTATGGCCTTTCAATTTGATTTGACGAGAATGAAATGAGCAGACTTAATCAGTTTTTCCACCACGACCATGATGGCATCATTTTTCTTGGTCGACTTTGGTAATCCGGTGATGAAATCCATGGAGATGGTTTGCCATTTCCATTCTGGGATTGGTAAGGGTTGTAAAAATCTTGTTGGATGCCACTGTTCTACCTTAACTTGCTGGCATTCTAGGCACCTAGCTAGATAGTTAGCTATGTATTTCCTCAGCCCAGGCCAATAGAATTGTCTCCTAGTGGCCGTGATCATCTTCTAATATCCTGGGTGACCATTATATGGTCTCTTATATAGTTCATCCATTATGAAGCTCTTCAAGTTGTCACAGTTTGGAATATACGATTTGTTTATGTAAGTCAACATCTCTTCCTCGAGCATCTCGTAGCCTTCATACTTCATCCCTGTAGGCTCTTGTATTAGGTATGAGGTCACAGTATTGAATAATGCATCTGTCTCTTCTACATTTATGACTCTTTCTCTGACATCCGTTTCATAGGTGCTTACTTCTGTCGAATGAATCGTTTTTATACTTCTGCTAAGGGAATCATCCACATTATTTTCCTTTCCTTTTATGTGTTTGATTTCGAAATCAAATTCACTTAGGATAGCCATACACCTAGCTTGCCTGGTGTTGATCTTCGGTTGATCAAACAGGTGCCTCAAACCACAATGGTCTATCATAAGCACAAGTCTCCTTCCCAGGAGGTAGTGCCTCCACATTTTTAAAGCATGTACTATGGGAGCCAACTCTAGGTCATGGGTCACATAATTGATCTCATGCTCATTGAATTTCTAGGACGCGTAGGAAATTACACGTCCCTCTTGCATAAGGAATCCTCAGAGTCCTTCCTTCCAGGCATCTGTACACATGAGGAAATAATTATCTGGGTCTGCAATATTTAGTACGGGTGCATGGGTTAGGAGGTATTTCAGTTTCTGAAATCTTTCTTCACATTTTGATGTCCAAATGAATTTGATCCCCTTTTTCTGAAGGGCAGTGATTGGGCAACCAATCTTGAAAAATCCTTTTATGAACCTTCTATAGTATCCTTCTATGCCCATGAAGGATCTGATATCTGATACATCCTTTGGGGTAGTCCATTCCATAATAGATTTGATCTTATCGGGGTCCACTGCCACCCCTTCCTTAGAAATGACATGGCCTAAGTAATGGACTTGCTTCTGAAAGAAGTCACACTTGTTAAACTTAACGTAGAGTTGATGCTCTCTTAGTACTTGAAGTACAGTCTAAGATTTTCTTCATGCTCCTCCCTATTATTGGAGTATATTAGGATATGATCAATGAAAACCAATACAAATTTTTACAGAAATTTGTTGAGTACATTATTCATCAAGCACATAAAAGTGGCAGGGCCATTGGTTAACCCAAATGGCACCACTACGAATTCATAGTGACTATACCTCGTTCTAAAGGTTGTTTTGTGGATGTCTTCATCCTTAATCCGGACTTGGTGGTATCCAGACCTTAAGTCGATCTTCGAGAAGATGGAAGCACCTCCCAATTGGTCGAAAAAGTCATCAATTCTTGGTAAGGGGTATTTTTTCTTTATGGTTGTCTTATTGAATTGTCTGTAATCTATGCACAGTCGGAGTGTGCCATCTTTCTTTTTCAAAAACAAAATGGGCACTCTCTACAGAGATACACTGGGTTGGATGTAGCCTTTGTCAATCATATCCTTTAGTTGTGGCTTGAGCTCAACTAGCTCTAGCATGCTCATCCTATATGGTGTTCTAGATGTTGGTACCACTCCCGGTGTAAGTTCTATCGAGAAGTCAATACCCCTTCTCGAAGGTAGACCTGGTACTTCTTTTGGGAATGCATACTTGTATTCTCTTAATATGGGGTGGTCCTCTAGGTTTGGTTTGTCATCCTTAACAAATTCCAATACTTGTATGGCATATCACCCCTTTCACCAATACTTTTTTCATTTGAAGGGATGATATTTGCCTCACTGAAACAGGCTTCTGAATCCCTTGGAGGGTCGTTTTTATCCCTTATTCATTTACACATTATAAAGTTTTATGATAACAGTCCAATTTAGTTTTGTAATCATCCAACCAATCCATACCAATCAAAAAGTCATGAGATCCCAGGGGAAGTATGTTAAGGGTCGCTTGGGTGGGAAATCCACCCATGATGAATTGACAGGCTGGTATGACCTCTTCCACTTTTCTTTTGGTTCTAGTGGCTAATTGCACCAACCATGGTTTAACATGTATAATTGGTTGCAGTTTACACTTATCAACGGTCTGAGGGGCCACATAACTCAAATTAGAACATGGGTCAATTAAAAGAGAAACTAGATGGTCGATGATCATACCTTCCAGCTCCACTACTAAAGCTTGTTGGTCGGATTGATTATTTTCCAAGGCTGCATAGATTCATGGCATGCTCCTAGCCACATCATTGATGGTGGTCACTTCTTGGATGTTGTAGACTTTCTTATTGTTCTGTTCTCTATGTGGGAAGTCTCTCAATTTATGATCCTCTCCACAACCCCAACATTTTAAGGGTTCCTTCTTTAGGTTATCAGTCTTTCCTCGGGTTGTCTTAAAAGTTTTATTTCCACTTTGAGAGGGGAAATTTTGCTGATATACACTTCTAGTAGGAAGACTCCTTCGAGAATATTTTCTATAGTTCTTGAATCTTGAGGATTTAAACCCCTTATTATGGAATCCCGAACTACTCCCCTTCTTCCAGTCCTCATGAGGTCTTGTCTTATTCCCAAACTTTTCATAACAATACCTTGCCTTCCGGATAGTTTCTTCTAAGGTCTTTGGTTTGTCGAACTCAATTCTGTCTCGACAGGTTTGAGGTAACCCACTAATGAACCGCTGAATTTTTACCTTTTCATCTTTTATGTAGGGTACATACCTCAGTAGTTCAAGGATTTTGTTGACAAATTCATCTATGGTGAGATTCCCCAGCCAGAGCTCATAGAATTCCTTAGTCTTCCCATCCATGTATTTCTCTGACAGATACTGCTTCATGAAGTATTTCTTGAACTGTGATCCGTCAGGATTTTTCGAATGACTTATGGTTGAGTTTTTATTTNGATTTCTTTTCAAAAGCTTATTAGTACATCTTTACAATGCCAATTGGCTTCTAGACTGATCTGGTCTTGTTCGCCATGATCTCTAGAATCTTGCACAACTTACGGCACCTGAAACAGATGTCCCAAGCTCTCAGAAATCGTCCGACAGCATCTCTACCTCAACAGCTTTCCTGCCTCAAACTGGCTTAGACCTGGCTTTGCCTCAGCATATTTTCTCTCCAAAACCGTCAAAAAGCTTTCCAAATCTCTCCCAATGGCCTCAACATGGCCTTGGTTAAATAGTGGGAAAGTTGGTTGTGAATCTCCAACTTCCTCCCAAGAATTAGGCTCTAAAAAAGCCCAATAACCCCCAATTACATTAAAAAGGAGTTAAATTACATTTAAATTCACAAAGTGGTTATAAAACCCACTTTCCAACCATATTATAGTTTAATACGGGCTTTTATCCCCCTCCAACCGCACGTGCACCCTTCCGTGAGGTCACATGAACTCCATGTGGCCACGCGCTAGCGCGAGCCACTCCTGCCAGCTCTCGGTGCTTGGTCGTATGGCTTTGGCATAGAACCTACAGGCTTAACACAACCCCACGCCCAATATAACTAAAACCCATTGTATAACCGTGCACATTTAATGGTTTAAATAAACCACGCCAACAGTTAAACAAAACGGTTACATTTTTATAACCCCGTGCTAACCTTTGGTCACATGTTCGTGGGATATAGTGTTACCCATGCCACTCGTAAACACTCGCGCAACACACCATATACATGGTCATATACAATAGCCACAAGACCGCGGGTCGGGGCCAAGCCCCGGCCCGCCCCCCATCCGTTTCAAACAACCAATAAAAATAAAAACATTTCCGTCCAATTACATAACAAGAAACATCCATTGGTCTATTGGTCGGAGGCTCGCTGTGAAGACATTGCCGTGGAGGGAGGCCGTCGGTTCGAATCCGGCAGACCCAAAAACTTTTAACATAGCCCTCATTGGCTAAACCTGGGGTGCCACGTGGCAGCCCGTGATTGGGCCACGTGGCACCCAATCACTTGCCAACAAAGTGCCACGTGTCAGCATCTGATTGGTCCACATCTGCCGCCACGTCAACTGCCACGTCGAAAGCCGTACACCCAGTCAACACTGCCACGTCACCCGCTGACATCATCCGTGCCACGTGTCACCCTTCTAGTGGTGACACGTGTCACTCCAGGATTGGTCCAAGTGTGCGCTGAAAATGCCAAATCAGCCTAACACGTGTCACGCTCTGGAGCTGCCACGTGTCCTGTACAGAATATGCCACGTGTCATCATACGGACCTACCATGTTTCCCTGTACGGACTGACACGTGTCCTGTACGGACTGTACGGACAGGTACAGTCAACATCCCAAAATTTTTCCTATTTGGTTCGGCGGACAGAATGCAATATCTTCTTCATACGGACTCCGTTTGACATAAAAATTATACCACTGGAATCAGGAAGATGAGATGGACACAATGGTGCTAGTTTCGTCGTATTCCGAGCACTTTCATTTTTGAGCATTTTTCATGCCCTGATAGCCTTCTGAGTCCGATTTCGGATCAAACAGTTTCCATGACAATTCCTTCTCATGGAATCCTTTCACATTTCTAAGGTATTCCCACCATATGGAAGCCTTTCCATTCAAGTTGAAGATGGCTATTCGATCCTTCATGTTTTCAAAGTAATCATGGACTCTGAAGTACTTCTTTAAACCAAGCTGCCAAGCTTCTACCTCTTCTCCTTTCTTAATTTATCCATCGAAAGAGGGTGGTTTGGATTTCTTGAATTCCTCAGGATCATGATGTTTGGAATTCTTCCCCTTTCTTCCTTTCCTCTAAGAATGTGAGCTAGTTCCACTACTAGAAGATCCTTTTGAGTTGCCAGCTTCATTTCCCGAGGAATATACCGATGGGTTTCCCCTGCCTCTAGGATGGGCCTTCTTTGTGGTACTTATCCCAGTATGGTCAATTATGGAGTCATGTTTTCGGATCTTAGGTGCACTTTGAATTCTCTTCTTATGTCTTTGGTCCACATGACTAGTTGTCGGTTCGTGCTGTAGTTGCCTCTGTATGTTGGATAAGTTCTGCAACAAGATTGCGTGAATTTCTATTTGTTTTTCTTGCTCCTTTATCAATCTCTCATTGTCATCCTTGTGACACTATAATTCGGCCCCGAGGCTCCTCATAGTTTCATCTAGGTCCAGAGGGGTTTCCACTACCCTCCATTCATCAAATTCTTCGTCTCTATTGTGGGAGACATCCCCCACTTCATGACACGTCACCATCCTTTAGTCTTGGAGTTTTCCCGCAGTTTACTGACTGCTCGAGTGCTGACAAAAACACTTATTGTTAGCTAACAGTTTATTAGTTCATGAAAAATACACAGTTCAATTTCTTGAATGCATACACACAATAGAAAGATTCATTCTTTTCTTTAATAGGATTTTTAATCAGACTTTTAAGAAAGAGGTAAGGTAGGGTGTCACTCTTTTAAAAGTACTCCAGATAGAGTTTTTTAAGAGACTCGTCCGTAAGCCCAAGAAGTCCAAGCATTGTAACCATGCTCTGATACCAATATCTAACAAACGCACGATGGCTAAAATAAAACAAAAAATTGTCCTCCTTACAGTAACAAATCCTATCTCTCTATGGGTTATAATTTGGACTGTTGGGAAACCATCTCGGTCTTTTGGTCAAGGATCTCTGATTCTAAAGATAAAATAATCTCTGAGACCTTGCTGGTCTCGTTATGTAATTAAACACATGACCTTTCGGCTCCTCGGTGCAGGGTTAATGGCACCTTGACCTTCCCTTTCGCTCCCCTGCGAAATATCTAAGTACTGGGTGTTATCTCCTTTTTTGGATAAACCCCCTTCTTGATGTGACCTTGGGTAATGACCTTACGGGACCACATGATTATGGATGCGGCCAAAGGAGGTTTGAATCAAACTTCTTTTCAACCTACAATTCTCCTCGAGACTCCATGTGTCTTCTTTTCAAAACTACGGTTTGAATTGCGGCCTGCCCTCAACTTTTCAACATCCATGCAACTCCTATCCCCTCAATGCTACGAGACCATCGATCTCCTGATCTTGAGGGTACTTCTAAAACTGTCAGTTCAGATCTACCCCTCTCAGACCTACGGATCAGATCTGAACCCTTGCAAAATCAATGGATGAGATCTCCTTCGTGGTTTCGGGTTTTGGGAGTTTCAACTCTCAAACCTTTCTCTCTTCTGTACTGAAATATTCTGAGTTGATGATCTACAGACACCTGTGCTCCTAATCAATGACCCTGTCTTTACTTAGGGTGGTTGACCTTTCAGCTGGATCAACGGTCTTGTGGCCCTCTTCTCGATCAATGGTCAAGATCTCCTTTAGGTTTCAGACTTATGAGATCTCAAATATCAATCTTCTCCCTTTTTCCCAATGAATTTTATCCGAAGGATATAATCTGTTGATGCATGTCCTCTTGATCTGACGATCGAGGATTACTTTGGGTCTTTACCAAGAGTCCACAGATTTTCTCCATGTCTCCCTTAGATCCGACGACTATGAATTACTTCGGATAGTTATATGGAGTCCTCCGATTTACACCACGTATCCTCTGAATTGACAGCTCAGATCCACTTCAGGTGATCCGACGCTTGATATTCATTTCGGACAATCTGACGAATCAGCTTCACTTCGACTAATCGAACGGTTGATATTTACTTCGGATTTCCAAAAGTTTAGACTTCGAGAATCTCAACTCTCAAACCTTGCCTTCTCCTGAATAGACGATATCTAACGACTCAAATTTACCTTAGTGATCCGATGCTTGAAATTTACTTCGGGTGATTTGACGGCTCAGATCTACTTCGGATGATCGGACGATTGAGATTCCCATCATATTTTCAGAACTTTGGACTTCACAAATCTCAAATATCAACCGAGAAACTCTCGCATGGATTTCCTGAAGTTGTTGATTTGATGAATTAGATCCACTTTGGAAATCTGACGCTTAAGTTTTACTTCGGATGATCCAACGGTCAATGTTTACTTCGGGTCTTCACCCAAAATCCACAGATTCACACCACCTATCCTCTAGATATGATGGTTCAAATCTACTTCGAATGACCCCACGATCGATGTTTACTTCAGGTCTTTACCCAAAATCCATAGATTCATGCCACCTGTCCTCGGGATCTCACGGTTCAGATCTGCTTCGGACGATCCGACGCCTGAGATTTACTTCGGCCGATCTAATGACTCAGATTCACTTCGGTTGATCGGACGACTGGGATTCACTCTAGTTTTCTGGCTCGCCGGACTTTGGGAATCTCAGATCTCAAAATTTGGTAAGTTCTCTTTCTTGCATGTGCGAAGCACTAAGGCTCGTGCACCTTTTCCTAATCAGACGGTTGTCAATCCTTTGCACTGGGATCTAACAACCACTATCACTCCTCCTCCTAAGCTTATGATCTCTTCTAACTTAGAAGATTTCTCAGTCTTCAAAGGTCTCAACCTTTGTTCCCCCTATGAGTCTGACTCTTGGATCTCGTCAATACTTATGAAAAGTGTTATCCCTTCTGAGCTTGATCATTAAAGGATTTCGATTTCCCATGCACTCCTTGCGTTTGGGGATTTCTATAACTCGGTTCGAAGGATTTCTTGAAAGGAAATTCTTCTCGCCCTCTTGGCGTTCCTCTGTTCTGGTTCTTTGATGCTTGGTCACTTCTTAACGTCGATCGATGACTCACAGTAATTACAGGGACCCAACGTGCATACTCTTCATCAGCGAGCTCAACCTCCGCAATTTGGAAGTATTCATAGATTGATGATCGTAACAATTAGGCATCTCGAAGCTTCAAGCTCCAAGGTTCCTAGATCCAGGTCACCTAGATCCTCCGATAATTCTTAGGCTATGATCCCCGCTTTTATTCGGGTCTTTAGTTAAGGACATATGTGTAAGTTCAAAGTATCCTATACTACTTTTCTAAAGGAAATGCCTTCCCAACTTGCAAGGCTTTAATCTCTAAGTCAAGGCAAGGTAACTTGTGAGTTTACTAAGATGGTAGCTATGCCAGGAGGCTTGCTCCGACTCTGGAATGATGATGTAGCTCTCTGGGAGAGTGCCTTCGAGTGACTATACATGGATGTATGGTAAATCAAGTAGATATATAGGTTCCTAAGGGAATGAGTGTATATTCATAACTTAATCATTTAATATAGAGAAAGAACCCTTTATAGACATATAAATACTTGCATACATCCATTATTTACAATTCAAAGCATAAGGCAAGAAAACACTTATTAGAACCATATTGTGTGATGCAACTACTGAAAGGGGTGATCGTTTCCACCCAACCTTAGGCTCATTCACTCCCAATAGATTTATCACTAGCCATCCCCGAGATTAATCCACGATGCTTTAAGATTCAATTTTTTACTTCCAGCTTAATGAAAGTTAGGGACAAAGGTTAGTATCCTTCTCCCAATACATAAATAGATAAGGACGAAGGTTACTCTCTTCCTGGTTCAATCTCTATTTTTTGTGATTAGAACTCGTTGTTCCTCTTTTAGTCCTTCCTCGAACCCGAGAGCTTCCTCTCTCGTCTCTGCATTTTTCTTCGTAGGTCTCCTACTTCCCACCACTCTTCCTTTCTTTCCTTTTCCCACAAGATTTCATGTGGCTTGAATTTCTAGTCCGTGGTCAGGTCTGGAAGCCTTACATATGGGCGGTCTGCCCCATCCTCTCATTAACTCTTGAGGAGGACTTCCCACCTACCAGCCTAGCTGTAATTCATTCCTGGGTCAGGGGGGTTGTTATGATATGAGCAAATTAATTCCAACATGGTATTGTTTCAGTGGAGGTTAATGCAACCATTCCCGGTCCCCTTCACCACCTTTCATAGTATTTTGTGGTCTCTCTTAGCACATCCCCTCTTTCAATAGTCATGAAACACATAACCATTTTCTATTAAAATAACATAATTTACATTCAT
>JZKD02S0109352.1:13789-24512 GCA_000966675.3 Picea glauca | reverse complement strand
ATTGTGAACAAAGAAATAACCTTCTAACATATTCAACCATTTTTCTAAGGCATCTACATCTATCTGACCTTCAAATATGGGAATATCAAAATTAACTTATACCTTGAAGGGAGAGGTTCCTCCATAGTGGTTTCTTGATGAAGATGTGCATGTTGCTATCAGCAGGCATTGAAGGATGTGGGAAAAATTATCCATCATTTCATCCCTCTGTCGTGCGAGACCTTGCTCAAGCAACAGGTTAATAGAATATTTTTCTCTGCCATTTTTCTTTTCTGTCTCCATAGAGTGTTTCTTGGGCGTGCGAGAGTGATTTTCCTCAAGAGATACAAGATCAACACCCAACTTTCTATACTCGGACCTCATTGGGGACATGCACTAAAAATGATAAAGAGAATCCTACTCTGATACCACTGATACAGATTATTTTCAGAACAAAATGAAGCATAGATATTACAATGAAATACACATAAAAATTGTTAGAAATAGAGAAACAAAACAATACATGATTTTTATTAATGAAAGAAATTTACAAAGACTGTAAAAATACAGAATGCAAGAATCTCTATAATGGTGGCAGCTTTATCTATGAGAAGAGATGTGACGACTATGCTCATTCGCAAGAATATAGTTACAATGAGGCTATGAAGTTGTTTTTATGATAAACACAAATGTCAAAACCCTAGACATCCAAAAACCTAACCCTAGGAGATGAAGCACAAAAATTCATGTGGGCCTCGTTGGGGTAAGTTAGTATTTTTAGAATATAATGGATGTGCTTGTTTTACAATTGACAATATCATTATTGTCACCCAACCATAGGTTGAATCCANCAATGTTTGACATAGGAGAGAGCGTTGAGGAGTACAAAGGTGATATTTTACCTGTCGGGAAAATTGTGAACAAAGAAATAACCTTCTAACATATTCAACCATTTTTCTAAGGCATTTGCATCTATCTGACCCTCAAATATGGGAATATCAAAATTAACTTATACCTTTAAGGGAGAGGTTCCTCCATAGTGGTTTCTTGATGAATATGTATATGTTTCTATCAACAGGCATTGAAGGATGTGGGAAAAATTATCCGTCATTTCGTCTCTCTATCGTGCGAGACCTTGCTCAAGCAACAGGTTAATAGAATATTTTTCTCTGCCATTTTTCTTTTCTATCGCCATAGAGGGTTTCTTGGGCATGAGAGAGTGATTTTACTCAAGAGATACAAGCTCAAAACCCAACCTTCTATACTCGGACCTCATTGGGGACATGCACTAAAAATGATAAAGAGACTCCTACTCTGATACCACTGATACAGATTATTTTCAGAACGAAATGAAGCATAGATATTACAATGAAATACACATAAAAATTGTTAGAAATAGAGAAACAAAACAATACATGATTTTTATTAATGAAAGAAATTTACAAAGACTGTAAAAATACAGAGTGCAAGAATCGCTATAATGGTGGCAGCTTTATCTATGAGAAGAGATGTGATGACTATCCTCATTCGCAAGAATATAGTTACAATGAGGCTATGAAGTTGTTTTTATGATAAACACAAATGTCAAAACCCTAGACATCCAAAAACCTAACCCTAGGACGTGAAGCACAAAAAGTCATGTGGGCCTCGTTGGGGTAAGTTAGTATTTTTAGGATATAATGGATGTGCTTGTTTTACCATTGACAATATCACTATTGTCACCCAACCATAGGTCAAATCCACCCTCCGAGCACCTTAACATTGACAGAGAAACACTCCGGAAAAAAACCCTAGGCTAGATAGCCAAACAAAGGGTAGCGCACCTTTCCCCAAGGATAGCGCACCAATAAGAGYTGATCAGATTGTCCAAACCCTAACCAAGAGATAGTCCAAGCCAAACGTGATCTACTAGATGCAACAATTGCAATGGCAGCTCTCCTCAAACCCACGCACAAAATTGGGCACTGTAGTGCGCACAAGTGTTTCTTTGCAATTCTGAGACTGCCTGCCAGAATGAGAACTGGCCTCCAGTATTTATACCAATTCTGGCCAAGTACCTGGGCCGAATTCTCATTCTGGGTATTTGTCTGTTCAGGATATATTAATTCTTATGGCCGACTTCTTCTCTCAGAGGCTAATAACCTAATATAAACTATCTTCTTGAGCCGACATGTCTTCTAGGGTTATTAGCCAATTCATTAGGGTTTCTTCTTGCTTTCCAGAGTATTCTATTCTCATCAGGTTTACACATGGAGGTAAATACCTCTTGTAGCTACCATAATATCAACACTCCCTCCTAGCTAAGGAGGTATTACAGGTAATGGTCTTGAGCACGAACATGCCATTCACCCGGTAGCATCAACATAGACTATCTCATGACTAGATCATGAGCACCATCATCACCATTAGTATCATCAACTGTATCATCTATCGAAACCATACTCCATCTGAGTAATTATACATGATGTTGGATAAGTCACTCACACCACAAAGTGATACAAGATCCATTCTTCTAATCTAGACATATGTCCTAGAAGAGTAAATGTTCTAAAACATTTTTCGTCTAGGAAATCTCTGTTCTTTGATCATCCATCTAGCTGATAATCATTTCCAATATTGTTGATAGTTTTCAAGGAAATCAAAATAAAATAGAACACAATTGTGTCTATCCATAACTACAATCCTATGGTACACTACCACACCAAGTAACACACAAGTACTTGATCAAACAGTGGAACACATCCACCATAGTTGTATACATCTATTGTCATACAATCTTCATAACAATCATCTGATATCAACCTACACAGAAACAATGTTATGATATAAACATAATCATATGGGCCATTCTTCCACTCACATCTGTGAGATCTCGGAAGAGAATCTTCCCTCAAAAGGTAAGACATCAATGATGAGCTATCTGGACTATTCTTCTCAAGCAAGAAAGAATAACTGTCCTGATTTCTAAGCCTAGACCATTCCCAACCCTGGCCCATTCCTTCGACACTAAACAAAGTGTAACCTAGAGAGAATGAATCTGCCCTAAGGAATGCCTATCCCTGATTGTTGAGCCTGGACCATTCCCCACCCTGGGCCATTCCTCCGGCACTAAACAAAGTGCAACCTAGAGAGAATGAATACACCCTAAGGAATGGTTGTCCGAACCATTTCCCCTATTAACCACAAGAGGAAAAGACTGTCCTGTACCAACCTCCAAAATAGACCATTCCTCATGTTAACCACAATGAGAAATCATTGTCCGGTGAGGCGGGCCAGTCTTCTTGAGTAAACCTCAAGAAAAGAGACTTCCCTAGACCACTCCCCATTTTAACCATAATGGGAAGTCATTGTCTATGGTACATCAACAATCTGGACCCACTACAACAAAATAGGCCATTAGTGCCTTGTTTAGTGCCGTATTTTAGTGCATTTGAGGGCATGAATTGGGCTGATGAGAGGGCGCAAAACCCAATGGTAAATGACATGGTCACTTGGGTGCCGGATTTAGTGCCCAATTTAGCTCCCTTTTTAGCACTAGGTTTTGCTCCTTGTTTAGCCCCTAGTTTTGCTCCCTTTTTCGCACCCAGTTTTGCTTCTAATTTTGCACCTAGTTTAGCGCCTAGTTTTGCACCTAGTTAGGTGCCTAAATTGTGATATAGCTCCCTAAATAATGCCCAAAATAGTGTCTGGTTTAGCTTCTGGTGTACTCCTAGTTTATCTCCAGGTGTGGTGCCTAATTTAGCTCCTGGTTTAGCTCTTAGTTTAGCGCCTAGTTTAGCTCCAGGTGTAGCTCCTAGTTTAGCTCCTGGTTTAGCACCTACTTTAGCTCTTGGTTTAGCTCCTACTTTAGTGCCTAGTGTAGCTCCAAGCGTGGTGTCTAATTTAGCTTCTAGGTTAGCTCTTGGTTTAGCTCCTAGTTTAGCTCCTATTTTAGCTCTTTGTTTAGCTCCTAGTTTATCTCCTGATTTAGCACCTAGTTTAGCTCCTAGTTTAGCGCCTGGTTTAGCACCTAGTTTAGCTCCCAATCATGCNCACTTTGGAGTGTTTCTTGCTTAGGTTGTTTTTCATATTTTCCAACTTTAGCACATACTCCATACTTTATTCATCAGTTGTGACATCCATTTCCATCATCTTTTCTACTCACCATGCCCGATCAAGGTCAAGAATCTTCAGAGTGAGCCTTGTACACAACACTAATTCCTATATTGACTTGGTAGTTGTAGTGACTAGTGACCCATACAATTTGGTGAGATGGATTGGTGTCCATAAGGACACTTAGCATATGATGTTTTCTCGATTGTTAATGAGTACCTCATCAATCCTTTTGAGTCAGGACTCATTTAAGAGGATTAGTCTCTCTCTTTGAGAAGTATGAAATTTGGATTTCCACATGGATCTTTGATGGAATTTACAGCTTGAGGTTACTTGGCCCTCTTAAGAGTTTTGGCCATACTTCATGTTAGGATATTTTAGCATCCACAAGTCTCATTCCTCCTTTGATAGTTGATGGTGTTTTCTTATGTTCAAATCCCTGTTTGATCCAGATTATTTTCAGAACAAAATGAAGCAGAGATATTATAATGAAATACACATAAAAATTGCCAGAAACAAAGAAATACAATGATACACGATTTTTATATTGAAAGAAATATAAAGAGACTATAAAAATATATAGTGTAAGACTTGCTAGAATGGTGGAATCTTTATCTCTGAGAAGAGATGTGACGACTAGGCTCATTTGCAAGAATATCATTACAATGAGGCTCTAAAGGCCTTTTTATGATAAACATGAATTCCAAAACCCTAGACATCCAAAAACCTAACCCTAGGAGATGAAGCACCAAAATTCATGTGGGCCCCATTTGGGTAAGTTAGTACATTAACTTCCTAGGGTCGTAACGTTTGCATACGATCTCCGTTTTAGGCGTGTGATAGCCCATTGGAAAGGTATTTTTGAGAACTACTTATTATGCTGCCAAAATTTGACTTTGTCTTTAGTTTGACTACAAAAATCCAAGAAAACATTTTCTAGAGCCCCAAAATGTCCTTGGAAGTACAAAGACACGTACTGAAATGAAAACTTCAAAAATAAGCTAGCTGGAATAGATGGGAAACCACCAATATCCACTTGGATGTTTTGTATGGATTCGGGACAACCCCATAAGTGCAGAACACACAATTACAAAGAAATTTCCCCATTACAGAGAAACGTGTTGAACTTAAAAAATCCAGACGAGCCAGCTGGAATTTGGAACAAGTTGGTGGCCACCAATATCTGCCTAGATCAATCCTCCCCACTTAGGAAGCAATGGTATCCATTGTGTTGAGTGTCTGGGGAAGAGGGGAAAGTGTTTTCTGAATCCGAATCTTGGTGAGTTGTGTGCCTTGTTGGAGAAGCTGCATTGCTTGGTCTCTGGAAGGTTGTCACGATCCTGTTGCTGGTGGGGATGAATCTGTTCCACCAACCTGTTATCTCTGGGCTTGATGAGGCATTGTGTAGGCACCATTGTAGGTGAAGAAACAATATATGATTTCTCTTCTTCAATCTTCTTATGTTGAATTGAAGGTGTTGAGGCTACAGTGGTTGTAGTGGCCTCCTGTGCATCCTTTGAACAAACTGTGAAGAGGATGAATCTTGTAGTATGAGAGATTACCGTGTGGCATTGTTTTGGTGGAACATTAGTTAGAAATACCTATGGTATCCTGTAGAGATGATCCCCCAGAGTAATAATGACACTACGGGGTCAAGACTCATAAACATCATGACGTTTCCACATATATGGTTGGCCCAAAACAACATCAGAGACATCAAGAGGGGAAACATCACACACTACCTCATCGTTGAAGGGTTGGATGCCATAGGACAGGCGTCACTGCTGGATGACACAAAGATCTCATCCCCAGTGAAGCCACCCAATGTTGTATGGCATGGGTGTGGTGTTGTTGATAACCCCAACTGCTTGACGACCTCAGTTGAGATGAGGTTTTTATGGCTATCGCTATCAACAATGAAATGAAATGGGGTCCCCTTCACTCACATCTATGAATGGAAGAGGTGTTCCCCATATTTAGGATATATTGGTTCTTCTGGTTGAATTGTTGCAGTTGCGACATTAGTAGTGGGGTTTGCGTCGATGATATGTCTGTTTTCAATAATTTTTGGATCTGATTCTGAAGCAGGGTTTGGATCCTTATCTTTGACCTCGACCACCAATGACTTTTTCAAGCAAAATTCATCGGTGTTGTGCAAGTGGATTTTGTGTAAGTCTCACCAGTTCCCAGTGTCATTCTTCATCTTTCCTTTACCCTTCTTTTCATGTTTCTTGGACTGGTTTTCAGGAGGTTGTTGGTTAGGGTCGTATTTACCATGCTTTGTTTTTGCGGATTTGCAGACCTGAACTTCCATTTGTTCTGGTGCCTAAATTTATGCTCGATTTTGATAGCATATTGATAGGCAAATACCAATGATGATATGTTTAGGAAATCCATTTTGGTTTTTATGTACCTATATAGAGCCCCACGGTATTTCAAAATCAGATGTAGCCTGGAGTCTTTGATACCCAGTTTGGTGTGCAAGGTATGGAAAGTATTTTTGAACTTTGACATTGTTTGGCTCTTCTCTTGCCACAGTGTGGTCCATCTCATGTACTCGTCTTTATAGTTATCAACAGGGTAGTATTGTTCCTTGACCGCATCCACAAAAATAATCCCAAGTGGGATCAACTCCATATATTCCATATTCCTATGTGGAACTTTTCTCCCAGTAAGTTTCCCACCAATGTTTGACATAGGAGAGAGCCTTGAGAAGTGCGAAGGTGATATTTTACCTGTCAAGAAAATTGTGGACAAAGAAATAACCTTCTAACATATTCAACCATTTTTCTAAGGCATCTGCATCTATCTGACCTTCAAATATGGGAATATCAAAATTAACTTATACCTTGAAGGGAGAGGTTCCTCCATAGTGGTTTCTTGATGAAGATGTGCCTGTTGTGATCAACAGGCATTGAAGGATGTGGGAAAAATTATCCATCATTTCATCCCTCTGTCGTGCGAGACCTTGCTCAAGCAACAGGTTAATAGAATATTTTTCTCTACCATTTTTCTTTTCTGTCGCCATAGAGGGTTTCTTGGGCGTGCGAGAGTGATTTTCCTCAAGAGATACAAGCTCAACACCCAACTTTGTATACTCGGACCTCATTGGGGACATGCACTAAAAATGATAAAGAGAATCCTACTCTGATACCACTGATACAGATTATTTTCAGAACGAAATGAAGCATAGATATTACAATGAAATACACATAAAAATTGTTAGAAATAGAGAAACAAAACAATACATGATTTTTATTAATGAAAGAAATTTACGAAGACTGTAAAAATACAGAGTGCAAGAATCGCTATAATGGTGGCAGCCTTATCTATGAGAAGAGATGTGACGACTATGCTCATTCACAAGAATATAGTTACAATGAGGCTATGAAGTTGTTTTTATGATAAACACAAATGTCAAAACCCTAGACATCCAAAAACCTAACCCTAGAAGATGAAGCACAAAAAGTCACGTGGGCCTCATTGGAGTAAGTTAGTATTTTTAGAATATAATGGATGTGCTTGTTTTACCATTGACAATATCACTATTGTCACCCAACCATAGGTCAAATCCACCCTCCGAGCACCTTAACCTTGACAGAGACTCACTCCGAAAGAAAACCCTAGGCTAGATAGCCAAACAAAGGGTAGTGCACCTTTCCCCAAGGATAGCGCACCAATAAGAGTTGATCAGATTGTCCAAACCCTAACCAAGAGATAGTCCAAGCCAAACGTGATCTGCTAGATGCAGCAGTTGCAATGGCAGCTCTCCTCAAACCTACGCACAAAACTGGGCACTGTAGTGCGCACAAGTGTTTCTTTGCAATTCTGAGACTGCCTGCCAGAATGAGAACTGGCCTCCTGTATTTATACCAATTCTGGCCAACTACCTGGGCCGACTTCTCATTCTCGGTATTTTTCTGTTCAGGATATATTAATTCTTATGGCCGACTTCTTCTCTTGGAAGCTAATAACCTAATATAAACTATCCTCTTGAGCCGACATGTCTTCTAGGGTTATTAGCCAACTCATTAGGGTTTCTTCTTGCTTTCCAGAGTATTCTATTCTCATCAGGTTTACACATGGAGGTAAATACCTCTTGTAGCTACCATAATATCAACACTCCCTCCTAGCTAAGGAGGTATTACAGGTAATGGTCTTGAGCACGAACATGCCATTCACCCCGTAGCATCAACATAGACTATCTCATGACTAGATCATGAGCACCATCATCACCGTCAATATCATCAACTGTATCATCTCTCGAAACCATACTCCATCTGATTAATTATACATGATGTTGGATAAGTCACTCACACCACAGAGTGATACAAGATCCATTCTTCTAATCTAGACATATGTCCTGGAAGAGTAAATGTTCTGAACCATTTTTTGTCTAGGAAATCTCTGTTCTTTGATCATCCATCTAGCTGATAGTCATTTCCAATATTGCTGATAGTTTTCAAGGAAATCAGAATAAAATAGAACACAACTGTGTCTATCCATAACTACAATCCTATGGTACACTACCACACCAAGTAACACACAAGTACTTGATCAAACAGTGGAACACATCCACCATAGTAGTATATATCTATTGTCATACAATCTTCATAACAATCATTTGATATCAACCTACACAGAAACAATGTTATGATATAAACAGAATCATATGGGCCATTCTTCCACTCACATCTGTGAGATCTCGGAAGAGAATCTACCCTCAAAAGGTAAGACGTCAATGATGAGCTATCTGGACTATTCTTCTCAAGAAAGGAAGAATAACTGTCCTGATTTATGAGCCTAGACCATTCCCAACCCTGGGCCATTCCTTCGACACTAAACAAAGTGTAACCTAGAGAGAATGAATCTTCCCTAAGGAATGCTTGTCCCTGATTACTGAGCCTGGACCATTCCCCACCCTGGGCCATTCCTCCGGCACTAAACAAAGTGCAACCTAGAGAGAATGAATACACCCTAATGAATGGTTGTCCGAACCATTTCCCCTATTAACCACAAAAGGAAAAGATTGTCCTCTACCAACCTTCAAAATAGACCATTCCTCATGTTAACCACAATGAGAAATCATTGTCCGGTGAGGCAGGCTAGTCTTCTTGAGTAAACCTCAAGAAGAGAGACTTCCCTATACCACTCCCCATGTTAACCATAATGGGAAGTTGTTGTCTATGGTACATCAACAATCTGGACCCACTACAACAAAACAAGCCATTAGCGCCTTGTTTAGAGTAGTATTTTAGTGCATTTGAGGGCATGAATTGGGCTAATGAGAGGGCACAAAACCCGATGGTAAATGACGTGTTCACTTGGGTGCCAAATTTAGTGCCCAATTTAGCTCCCTCTTTAGCACCAGGTTTTTCTCCTTGTTTAGCGCCTAGTTTTGCTCCCTTTTTTGCACCCAATTTTGCTTCTAATTTTGTACCTAGTTTAGCGCCTGGTTTTGCACCTAGTTTAGTGCCTAAAATGTGATATAGCTCCCTAAATAATGCCCAAAATAATGCCTGTCTTAGCTCCTGGTGTAGCTCCTAGTTTAGCTCCACGTGTGGTGCCTAATTTAGCTCCTGGTTTAGCTCTTAGTTTAGCGCCTAGTTTAGCTCCAGGTGTAGCTCCTAGTTTAGCTCCTGGTTTAGCACCTACTTTAGCTCTTGGTTTAGCTTCTACTTTAGTGCCTAGTGTAGCTCCACATGTGGTGTCTAATTTAGCTTCTAGGTTAGCTCTTGGTTTAGCTCCTACTTTAGTGCCTAGTGTAGCTCCACATGTGGTGTCTAATTTATCTTCTAGGTTAGCGCCTTGTTTAGCACCTAGTTTAGCTCCTAGTTTAGCGCCTAGTTTAGCTCCTGATTTAGCGCCTAGTTTAACTCCTAGTTTAGCGCCTTGTTTAGCGCCTAGTTTAGCTCCCAATCATGCTTCCTATTTTTCTTCTAGTGTAGCGTCGAAAATAGCTTCTATTTTGGATTCCAAATTAATGCCAAGATGTGCTTCCATTATTGCATCCTTTTTTGCTTCCATAATTTTTTCCTTGTTAGCTCCATGGTTTGCTTCCTTTTAGTTCCAACGTTTGCTTCCTTTTTAGCGTCTGGTTTTGCTTCTTTTTTAGGTCCAGGGTTTGCTTCCTTTTAGTGTTGGGATTTGCTTCTTAACTAGCATCCAGTTTTTCTTCTTGTTAAACAACCAATTTAACTTCCTACTTAGATCCAGAAATAGCTCCAAGTATGGCTTCAAATTTAATGTTGAGTTTTACTTCCATTTTAGAGCCACATTTTGCTTCCATTTTAATAACCCATGTTGTGTCCTTTTTAGCTTCCATTTAGTAATTTAACTTATTTTATTTCAATTTAATTAGTTAAATATATCATGCATTTAAAAAAAACTTATATTATTATAGAGTAAGTCATATTGCATTTGAAGTATTTTATATGATAGATTTTATAAAGAATTTTTAGGGAACTAGAGATCCATACAAACTAACAACATCATTATACTTATTAAATCTCCATCTAAATAAAATCTACAACATATAGTATATATAAAATAACAAGATAATGATTATAACATGATCATCATCTATAATTAAAACTAGTCAAATATATCAATATTAGATAAATATCATGTCAAACAACTTATATCTTTAATA
>JZKD02S0109352.1:0-11970 GCA_000966675.3 Picea glauca | reverse complement strand
CCTTCTTCTCAATATTTTAAATCTACTACAAAAACAAGAGCTATAGGAGTTGAAATAAGTAATTCAATTGAAATTTTTAAAGATGATATCATTAGCTCATTAAATTCACAATTGGATATTTTGATGGATAAGAAGAAATGGGAGGAGCCTGAAGAAAAAGTTTGTCCTCGGTACCAGAAGAAACATCTTGCAATGGATTTCCCTTTGGATAGTCTCATAATTTGTGGCATATGTGACTTGATTCATTCAACGGATCACTGCCCCTCCTTACCCAAGATAAAAGAAATATATCAAAGAGATCGAGGAGTTGCAACAATTTCACCACAAAAACCATGGCCTACATGTATGATTCAAAACTCAATCTCTCCATTTGCTTACTCTCACAAAAAATAATTGAATACTCATACACCATGGCAACTGTGCCAACCCTAATCTCACTCCTACCTACCTTGTCCACAAGGTTGGCATGACCCATCTTATGATCCCATGGCTACTTTCCCTCATGTTGTGACAACCACCAATCCTCCATACTTTCCACAAGATCTTCAACAACATCCTATTTTCCCATTAAGGTCATCCGCACAAACCAATCATCTATAATTTCCATACTCGGTGCAGACCCCGACCCTCGAGCCAAGATCCGTGCAGGATCGTTCTAGATCTTCCCCCTGAGTTTGATTGACTCTTTGATTTCCCCTCAGGGAATACTTCACACACACCAAAACAGGTGTATTCCACAGGTCCTTATGAGTTATGCATATGTGATCAAACACCGACGTTAACTCCACAACCGCCCAATAAATGTGATTGGATTTTTCCCTTTGGGGATTTCGGATTTCGTGAATCCTGATGTCAAGCCCTTGTCTCTTCAACCTATGAAACTCAAAACGTCAATGAGGTTTGACTCCTTCAATGACCCGAACACACGCCTCTTGTTGCCACTTATTTAGGATTTTCGGGACTTGAGTGAACGACCAACACTCGTTCCTCTTTCCTTATGATTTCCCGGTTTTCGAAATTTCCCCCCTTTGGCAAGATCGAAAGTCCTTCAGGATTTTCCACGAAGATTGACCACCCCTTCGATTTTCGTTGCACATACCCTTTGATAAATGCTTAGGACCCACCTTTCGGCTTTTTCCTTTTCGTGATTTTGGGAGTTGTGTGACCATGCAACTCTACCTTTCGACTCTCGAAACCCCAAAACCTGAAGCGCCGAAATCCCAAAATTCCACACCAAAGTCTTGTCGTGTTTCATGACTTTGGTATTTTCACTCCACTATGTCCCAACTCCTTGTCATTAGGATTCCCGGTATGTTGAAACCTGAAATACCGAAATGTCAATGTTTCACAACAAAGGCATGTCGTGTTTCACGACTTCGAGATTTTCAATGCTAAGGTCTTGGTTCCTTATCGTCAGGATTCCCGGTATGCCGAACCTTGAAATACTGAAATTCTGATGTTTCACTTCAAAAGGAATCAACAGTTGTGAACTTCTCCTGATCCAACGGCTGGCGTGATTTCGCATACCGGGATTTTGCTATGCAGTGTCTCCAAAATCATTTGCCACTCCAAACTCCAAAACCTGAAATATCAGATTTCGAGCGCAAGATCAATGACTCCTGATGCTTCTCATCCAATAGTCGTTACTCCTCCTGAGCTTTCTCAAAGTTGAAAGGCACTCAGCCTTAACTTTCTCACAGATCTGCGAGATCCAATGGTCCACGTGATTTCGTGAGTTCTCCTTAGAGAATTCTGACTGTCTGATTCACTCCTCCAGAATCTTTGGCCAATCTGACTTGGTGTCCTTCCACTGAACTTAACTTCAGCGTGATGATTTAGCCCCCCATCTTCCTTTGAACTCTTCAAAGGTACTAACCCTCCTGAGATTTCACTTGTGGACTTAAGTCTCCAAGAGAGATCCTGCTCGCACTCCTTGTGACAATCTTTCAAATAACCTCTGGTTATTTGAGTCCTCAACTCTGTGCACTCTTTGCAACAACAGTCCTTCCACCTTCACCTTAATTGATAACTTTTAAGGTTTGAACTAGCCTGTGCACACCTTGCACGGCTCTATGCCTCACCTGTACTTTTGCGGGAAATGAGAACAACGGTGTCTCTCCTGAGATTTTTGAGATAAAATTCAAACTCTTGTCAATGCACACCATGCAGACGTTTCACTGCACTCCTTCCAGGAACTCTCAGGATAAGAAACAATTGAAACTCATTCTTCTCCTCTCTTAGACTTCATATACTTAATATGAAATCACACATTCAACATATCATTGAAACAAATACATAAACAGAGAGAATAAAACAACTATAGGCATACCATTCAACAAATGTAAACAGTAAGGATCATAACACCATGAAAATTGAGTCAAAGTTTCATATATAACTCAACTACTCCTGTACATGGGTTGTTCTCTACAGTTCTCTGCTATAGCTCAACAGCTTATGAATTCTGAATGATCATCTATCCTACAATGATACAAGGGTGAGGGTGTATGTATCTATTTTCCCTCCTACTCTCTAAACTGTCTAATCTATGAATTCAAATCTACCTACTTTCATTAATTACGTATAAATGCCTTTACATTCTACAGATGAGAGCGGTGCTCAAGATTTGTTTACAACATCTAAGATATAAATGTAAGTGTGCTTCCCCAACTATCACATTAACATCTGCTTCATTAATTTTTCAAAACATTTCAAAAACGTGCACTGGTACTTTTCCAGTTATCTTCCACCTTTATGCTTGCTTGCTTGGCTGGCTGCTTACAATGCTCCTGCATCATACTCCCTCGCTTGAAAATTTTCATGAACTCCTGTTCATGAACTCTTGCATGGTCTGTCCATGCTTATGAATTTATGTTTCATCCTCCCAACTGGCATCTTCAACTGGATGTCCCTTCCATTTGACCAAGTATTCAAAATACTCTTTCCTCTTGGTCTTTTTGCTAACCCTTTTGTCAATTATGCTTTCCATCTGTGGATTTTTAGCTATAGGAATTTATTTTGTCCATTGAATCCCTTTATGTTCCTTCTCTGCTCTTGCTTCTTTATCTCTGTAAGGGTACAAATCTGCAACATTGAATATCGGTGAGATTTCGATCCCATCAGGTAACTCAATCTCATATGCGTTTGCCCCAAATTTCTTCATGACCTTGCACGATCTAATCTTTTTCATCTTCAGTTTGTTATATGTTCCCCTTAGGAACCTTTCTTTCCTCAGATGTGCAAGAATCAGATCACCAACTTCAAATTGAATTTCTCGCCTGTGTTGATCTACTCTCCACTTGTATTCTTGACTTGAACTCTGCAATGACTACTTGACTCGGCTGTGAAGCTCCTTCATCCCTTCTGCAAAGTCCTATGCACTAGCACTCCTGAATTCATTTTGTTTCGAATCTTCCAATTCAGAAACTCCCCTTGGCTACATTCCATATACAATCTGGAATGGACTCTGCCCTGTGCTTCTGTTAAGTGAATCATTATAAGCAAATTCTGCCTGTGGCAGAATGTGATCCCATTGACTGTGGTGTTCAGTGACTAAGCTCCTCAACAAATCTACCAAGCTTTTGTTCATGACTTTTGTCTGTCCATTCGTTTGAGGATGATATGCTGAGCTAAAAGAAAAACTTGTTCCCAACTTTTTCCATAAGGTCCTCCAGAAATGTCCTACAAACTTGGTATCTCGATCAGACATGATACTCCTTGGCAAGCCGTGAAGTCTGACAACTTCCTTGAAAAATAGGTTCGCAATATTAGTTGCATCACTGGTTTACTGGCATGGTATGAAATGTGCCATTTTTGAAAATCTGTCAACTACCACAAAGATTGAATCATAGCCTCTCTGTGTTCTTGGCAGTCCCAATATAAAATCCATGCTCACTGCATCCCACAACCTTTCTGGTATGGGTAATGGTTGATATAACCTTGTGTTCTGCATTTTCCCTTTTGTGTGCTAACAAATCCTACATCTTTCCACAAATTTCTTAACATATGTCTTCATCCCTAGCCAAAAATATGAGCCATTCAACTTTGAGAATGTCTTATCATGACCGAAGTGTCCGTCCAATCCCCCATTGTGTTTTTCCTTCAGTAGGTTCTCCCTCTTGGATAATTTTGGAATACATAGTTGATTTCCCCAGAATAATAACCCATCTTGGATCATATACTCATTCCATTGGCTTCTGTCTCTGAGAATTGGATTCTCAGATGCCTCATATGCCTCCTTAAAATCTGGGTCATCCCTATACATTTCTTTGAGTTATCAAAACCCAAAGTCTTGACTTTGAATTCCTGCATAAACAAATATTTCCTGCTCAAAGCATCAACAACTTTGTTAGCAGTTCCAGAATTATGCTTGGTTATAAAAGTAAAATTATGCATGAATTCAACCCATTTAACATGTTTTTGGTTCAACTTCTCATGTTGAGTCACGAATTGTAAAGCATGATTATCACTGTACAAAACAAACTCTTTAGGAACCAAATAATGTCTCCATTTCTTCAGTGCTTGTATGATTGCATAGAATTCTTTGTCATATGTTGAGTACTTGATCTTCACTTCATTTAGTTTCTCACTTAAATATGCGATCGTCCTGTCATCTTGTCTCAAGACTGCTCCAATTGAAAATCCACTCACGTCACACCTGACCTAGAATGTCTTGCTAAAATCCGGCAAAACTAGAATTGGTTGCTCCGTGATCTTCTTCTTCAGCAGATTGAAACTCTTCTCTGCTTCTTCTATCCAGTGAAAAGACTTGTGTCTTTTCTTCACTGTATCCATCATTGGTGCACTAATTCCACTGAAATTTTGAATAAACTTCCTATAGAAACTTGCCAAACCATGGAAGCTTCTAACTTCAAACACACTCTTCGGCGATGGTCAATTCTTAATTGCATCTACCTTTTCTGGATCCATCTTCAACTCATTTGCAGAGATAACAAAACCCAAATAAATGAGTTATGTCCTCATAAATGATGATTTATTCATATTTATCAGAAATTTCTCTTGTTGTAATCTTCTCATTATTGCATCTAAATGCTTCAAGTGTTCTGCTCCTATTTTGCTAAAGATTAATATATAATCAAGATATATGATGACGAATTTCCCAATGAAATCCTTCAGGACTTCGTTCATCAACCTCATGAAAGTACAGGGTGCATTCGTTAAGACAAATGGCATGACAAGCCATTCATATAGCCTCTCATTCATCTTGAATGTTGTCTTCCATTCATCACCTTCTCTCATTCGAATTTGATGATACCCTCTTTTCAAATCAATCTTTGAAAAAAACTTTGCTCCACTCAAGCAATCCATCAAGTTGTCCATCCTTGGTAATGGAAATCTATATCTCATGGTAATCTTATTGATTTCCCTTGAGTCTGTACACATTCTCCAGCCTCCGTCTTTCTTTGGGTTGAGCACTGTTGGAACAACGCATGGACTCAAGCTTTCTCGAATCAATCCTTTGTCCATTAAGTCCTAGAACTATCTCTTGACTTCTTCATTTTCCTGCGGCGTCAACCTGTACGTGGATTTTTTCGGTAAACTGGCTCCAGGTATAAGATCGATATGATGGCTTATACTCTTGATAGGTGGTAATGAACAAGCTAGTTCGTCCACTACTATATCAGCAAATTCTTCCAGCAATTCCTGGATTTCTTCTGGTAAATCATCTATTCTCATACTGGTCAAAAAAAATTTAGGCTTCCTGACCACAATAAATTGTGTGTCTTCCTTCTTCTTAACCTCCTTAAGAATTTCCTTCCCACTCATGAGAAGTACAATGTTGCTCATCTTTGTTTTCACCTCTTGGTTTTCAATCGGCAGCAACATGTGCATCCTCCCATTCTTATCCAGGGTGTACATGTTCTTTCTCCCATCATGAATCACATTCCTGTCATATTGCCATGGTCTACCCAGAAATAGATGACAAACATCCATGGGAATGACATCACATAATATTTCATCTTTGTATCCTCCTATTTTAAATTCAACTAAACATTGTTTAGTGACATTTACCTGATGTCCTTTTTGTAGCCACGAAACTCTATATGGGCTTGGATGTACAATAGTCTCCAGCTTCATCTTTTCTACCATCTCTATAGATATGAGATTGTCCATGCTACCGCTGTCCACTATGACCTTGCATACCCTGTCTTTGGTTTTGCAATCAGTTCGAAACAGACTATTTCTTTGGCCTGGGTTCTCTACCTCCTTCTCTGACTTCAAGAGAACTTTCCTCATCATCAAAGATCTTCCGCCCTTAGCATCTTCTGCCTCAACATACCATCCTTGAGCTTCGACAATGTGAGTTTCACCACCATATTTTTTCTTATCTAGACACTCATAGGATTTATGTCCGATCTTTCCACAAACAAAGCATTTTACTTCACCTCCTCTACCTCTTCCTCTTCTTATAGCTCGAGGAAAAGTATTTCTATCAGCATACTACCCTCTCTGTGAGATTCCTCCTCTCTCATGTTGAGTTTGAGGTTTCTTTCCCTCTTCTTTAGATTTCTGAGTTCTGTCTTGGGCAATTGTTTTGACTCTGGCTTGACTTCTACCTCAACCTCTTTGACCTTGCTTCCGGCTCAGCTTCTCTTTGGCTTTCAGAGATATCTGATAAGCATCTTCCACATTTCGAATGGTCTTCATGCTCATCCCATCTTGAATGTCATATCAAAGACCATTCATGTATCTGGAAACTTTTTTATCATCACTTTCCCGATGACCTTCTCTAATGTTTATCTTGTAGAACTCTTCAGTGTATTCTTTCACTGACATCAGCGTCTGTCTCAAATTCACCATCCTCCGAAACAAAGTGATTTGATAATCCTTGGGTATACATTTAGCTTTCATCTTTGCAACCATTCTATCCCAGCTTTTGATTTTCTGCTTTCCCTTGCAGCGTTTTCCAGCCTGCATTTCATCCCACCATAGTGTTGCATGCCCTTTAAGTCTAGTAACGACATGTTTGACCTTCATGTCTTCCTCGACATCCTCATAGTTGAAGTACTTGTCTAGAGCTCTAATCCAGTCTAGAATCTCTTCAACATCTAGGTTTACCTCATACACTGGAATGCCCATTTTTTCTCTGCCACATATCCTTGCAACAGCCTTGAATAGGCATTCATCCGCAACATCTTCGACTGCAACTTCTTCTCCTTTGTTTCTAGCTTCATTTTCACTTTCGGCCTTGCTGATATCCCTAGCGTCAACTATGCGCCTCTATGATGTCTCCATGGCATCAATACTGGCACATAACTTGTGCATTTATCTTTCTCTTGCTGGATCAAGCATTTTCATTGGCCTGTCTCTTCTTCTCAGTGGCATGGCTATAAAATTTTCCTCTGTTCTCTCTACTACAGAAAGCAAAGAACTTGTTCTGAACTCTGATACCACACTTGGTGCAGACCTTGACCCTCGGGCCAAGATCCGCGTAGGATCGTTCCAGATCTTCCCCCTGAGTCTAATTGACTCTTTGATTTCCCCTCAGGGAATACTTCACACACACACAAATAGGTGTATTCCACAGGTGCTTCTGAGTTATACCTATGTGATCAAACATTGGCGTTAACTCCACAACCGGCCAATAAATGTGATCGACTTTTTCCCTTTTAGGATTTTGGATTTCGTGAATCCTGATGTTGAGCCCCTTGTCTCTTCAACCTCCGAAACCCGAAACGTCAACAAGGTTTGACTCCTTCAATGTGTCGAACACACGCCTCTTGTTGCCACTTATTTTAGCTTTTTGGGACTTGAGTAAACAACCAACACTCGTTCATCTTTCCTTATGATTTCTCGGTTTCTGAAATTTTCCCCCTTTGGCAAGATCGAAATTCCTTTGGGATTTTCCCCGAAGCTTGACCACCCCTTTGACTTCTGTCACACATACCCTTTGAAAAATTCATAGGACCCACCTTTTGGATTTTTCCTTTTCGCGATTTCGGGAGTTGTGTGACCATGCAACTCTACCTTTCGATTCATGAAACCCCGAAACCCGAAGCGCCAAAATCTCAAAATTCCACACCAAAGTCCTGTCGCGTTTCGCGACTTTGGGATTTTCACTCCACTGTGTCCCGGCTCCTTGTCATCAGGATTCCCAGTATGCCGAACCCCAAAATACCGAAATGTCGATGTTTCACACCATAGGCACGTCGCGTTTCATGACTTCAGGATTTTCAATGCTAAGGTCCCGGTTCCTTGTCATTAGGATTCTTGGTATGCTGAACCCCGAAATAATGAAATGTTGATGTTTCACTTCAAAGGGAATCAATGGTTGTGAACCTCCCCTGATCCAATGGTTGGTGCAATTTCGTGTACCGGGAGTTTTCGATGCAGTGACTCCAAAATCACTTGCCACTCCAATCTCCGAAACTCAAAATATCATATTTTGAGCGCAAGATCAACGACTCCTGACACTTCTCATCCAAAAGTTGTTACTCCTCCTGAGCTTTTTGAATGATGAAAGGCACTCAGCCTTAACTTTCTCGCAGATCTACGGGATCCAACAGTCCACATCATTTTGTGAGTTCTCCTCGGAGAATTCTAACTGTCTGATTCACTCCTCCAGAATCTCTAGCCAAACTGACTTGGTGTCCTTCCACTGAACTTAACTTCTACGTGATGATTTCGCTCCCTGTCTTCCTTTGAAATCTTCAAAGGTACTAACCCTCCTGAGCTTTCACTTGTGGACTTAAGTCTCCAAGAGAGATCACGCTCGCACTCCTTGCAGCAATCTTTCAAATAACCTCTGGTTATTTGAGTCCTCGACTCTGTGCACTCTTTGCAACATCAGTCCTTCCACCTTCACCTTAGTTGATAACTTTTAAGGTTTGAACTAGCCTATGCACACCTTGCACGACTCTGTGCCTCACCTCTACTTCTGTGGGAAATGAGAATAATGGTGTCTCTCCTGAGATTTCTGAGATAAAACTCAGACTCTTGTCAATGCACACCTTGTGGACGTTTCACTGCACTCCTTGCAGGAACTCTCAGGATGAGAAACAATTGAAACTCATTCTTCTCCTCTCTCAGACTTCATATAATTAACATGAAATCACACATTCAACACAACACTGAAACAAATACATAAACATAGAGAATAAAACAACTATAGGCATACCATTCAGCAAATGTAAACAGTAAGCATCATAACACCATGAAAATTGAGTCAAAGATTCATATACTAACTCAAGTGCTCTTGTACATGGGTTCTTCTCTACAATTCTCTTTTATAGCTCAACAACTTATGAATTCTGAATGATCATCTATCTTACAATGATACAAGGGTGAGGGTGTCTATATTCGTTTTCCCTCCTACTCTCTAAACTGTCTAATATATGAATTCAAATCTACCTACTTTCATTAATTACGTATAAATGTCTTTACATTCTACAGATGAGAGTGGTGCCCAAGATCTATTTACAACATCTAAGATATAAATGTAAGTGTGCTTCCCCAACTATCACATTAATATCCACTTCATTAATTTTTCAAAACATTTCAAAAATGTGTGTTGGTGATTTTCCAGTTGTCTTCTGCCTTTATGCTTGCTTGCTTGGTTGGATGCTTATGATGTTCCTGCATCAATACTTAACTTTTCATCAAGCTCCTCCATTCCCTACACAACTTCCTGTTCAACCCACCTCGCACCCTAACCATAATAAAGTAGTGCAGTATACTTACAGTGCTGACCTGCACAACTTTCCTACATTTACCACTTATCCTGATTTGTTTAGTTCTAAGCATTAGTAGCCTAGTTTAGAAATAAAAATGAGAGACCTTCAAGAGATCATCATTCGATCGCTTGTAGCCTTGATCTCATGTAATTTCTTTCAAAAATCATCATTTTTTTATGTTTTAGCAGTTGCCGCAACACGTTGTGTAAGTCAATATAGGTACTCAGTGATTGAAATTTTTGGTATGGGCATGTATTCCAATGAAATTTATATCATTAAAAACATTCACAACTATTCCAATCACTTTTTGAGAGCCATACTTAATTTATTGGATTTTTGTGGCATTTTGGCTTTAAATTTTTACTAAAACACAGTTGGGATAGTCCATTTTTTGGAGACCAAATGGATTTATTTTCAAAACCTATTTACATCCCAAGTATCCCTTTGAATCTACTTTCCAAACCAATTTGAATTTTTGAGATTGGGCATCAAACTAAAAAGTTATGGTCAAAATACTAACGGGATGTCAAGAAGGCAGCTTAGGAACAAAGTTGGGACAGACACTTTTTGGATGCCTTGTTGGATATATCTTGAAAACCTGTTTTATTTGTATATTCCCCTATGAATATAGTTTACAAATCAATTTGAATTACTCAATTCCGATATCATATGAGGAAGTTATGACCAAAACACTGACTGCTTGTCATAAATCTGCACTTTGAAAAATATGTCTTCCTAGTTGCTCATTGGTAAATTTGACTCATCAATTCCTCTTGTCATTAAAACCTGTTTATATTGGAGATACATACAAGAATGTAATTTCATATCCAACTAGAATCACATCAATCTGTCATCAAATGAAACTATTATGCCTAAAACCATGACTATTGGTCTTGTCCGAAATTCGAAAAGCACCTTGTCATGCAGGGTGTTACTGAGCATATTTGGCATATCATCACATGAAATTTTCAAAACCTGTTTCTAATGGACATAGAACTCTGAATGTACTTTTATTTGGATTTTTAATCACTTAAATCGGACAAGAAACAAATAATTTTTGATCGAAATACTATTGGGTAGTATATGTTGGCCAACACTCCTGAACAGGTATAAAATGAATTTTGTTTCATTTATTTTCTTTGGATTTGTTTTATAAGTAAATACATGGTTTTTTTTTTTTGGCGTATGTATTGGATGAAGAGAGACTGTACACCTCTCTTCTCCATGATCTCACGTTTGATTTTGGGTAAGTGCTTATGTTTTGTAGGTCCTTGGAAAATCGAAGAAGGTTAATACATGCATGAGTGATTCTTGAAGACTTTTTCTCAAATTTTCAAATGGATTGAGCACATAAAAAATAGAGAGATTGATGTGAAAACCATACAAAGACCAATGTTTTAGAATTCAAGTTCCATTGCTACATTAACCATGCTAAGAATCCTTCTAAGAATACATTATGCTCATCATGCTCATTCACCGGAACTCGGATGCATGAACCGTTAGTTGCATTGGATCTAGAGTACCTGGTTTCAACTATTGGGGCTCCTACCCTATCATTTCTTCAACCAAAAAACAATTTGTTGGAGTATCTCCAACACTAGGGTTTTGGTCAATGAGGTATAGTGCAATTTCTGAAGAGGAGGTTGATTTTCAAGAACATTGTGTCAGGTTTTTTTGGCTAGTGTAGTCACGTGTTCCTTGACCAAATAGACTTATAGAAGCTTATGGAAGTTCGTTATGCTACTCTGTTTGGATTTTATGCCCCCGGACCATGTTATCCACATTTTTGGTTATCGGGATGATAACTTGGTTATGTCATGGTGATAGAAGATCAAACTCTTCATTAAGAACATTTTCCAGAAGAAGGTTACATTTATCATTTTCTCAAAACCATATTTTAAGAATGGTACGCAGGCTGATTATATACTCTCCTGCGGAAATCCTTAATTTCCGCATGCTGAATTTAGCTGGACTGCGGAATTTCCGCACTGTGTTAATGGTTAGGGTGTGGACATGTTTTTAAAGGAGAAAATGAATAAGTTCTCGATCCTTCTAGAAGGAATCTTCTAGAAGGATGAGTTGGAGTTCGAATGGTTGGCAAAGTACTGGCTTTCCAGATATCTTGGGATCATTCCCTATCCAAGTAACTAATCAATCTTCTACTATATAATAAGGAGATTGCTTATGGAATAGGTTAAGCAAACAAGTAAGAAGAAGCAAGCTAGCTAGAGTTTGATGGGAGAACTGGTACAAGACTGTATGGAGGGTTGAAGCTACA
>JZKD02S0109341.1:0-24512 GCA_000966675.3 Picea glauca | reverse complement strand
GTTCCGTCTTAAACCGGTCGGTCGGTTCGGTTTTTCAACCGGTTCGACCCGGTCAGCTAGCAAACCGGTCAAACCGGCCGGTTTCGGTTCGAACCGGTCGGTTTTTAAAACACTGGTTGGGACATCATAATTGAGACTATTCAAGAACTGATAGTAGCTTGGGATGGTCTTGAGCACAAGAAGTCTCAACTGTTTTTCAAAGTATTTGAAGTCATGAAGAAATTGAAGGGCCCAATCCTCATTCGAGATGATATGTTGATTGCAAAAGAAGAATTCCTAGCTGTTTTAGTTGAGAATAAGGCTGTCTAGGGACAAAAGTTAGCCATACCCACTTTTCTAACGTGAAGGTGAAGAAATGGTTGACATCCTTTGTGGTCGATAACATGGAATGTAACTGGCTATGCAAAGACTAGGTCAACATCCTATGTGGTATCTAGTATGAAATGCTCACTTTAAGATTGAGGAGGAGATTGCTGTGGCCCCACTTCAAGACTATGTTAAAACTTGGGTGGACCAAGCAGCCACTATTGCTACCAAATCATTATGAGATAAAAAGAGCAAAGACAGTTTGGTCGAGAGAGTCATTCATGGTTCAACTAAAGGAGCATAAAAGGATCTTTCAAGGACGAGAGAAGGGTTTACAACACAACACATTTTTCCCTCTAAATATTGTAAGAGCGATTCAGATTCCCCCTTTTTTCTAAATTTTCTACTGGTCATGCCTTTTGCCATTTGACCTCCCTATGTGTTATAACTGTGAAACACATATTAGCCCTCTTTTTTTTCTACATCCAAGATTTCCGTATTATTCCAACATGGCTGGAGCCCCATCCCAACTCAGAAGAGTAAACACAGTCTTCTCGTTTAAATACTACCATAGGAACTTTGTAGAGGTTTTCAAGTCCTATTGTTTCTGATACTTTGAACAACTATTGTTTGGCATTATTATTTTTTAAAAGACCCACACAGAGATATCCAAGATTTGTATTATTCTTATGGTTCTATCTTGTTCAATTTAAGTGGAATCTTGAATATATGATCTTGTTCAAAGATCAAACCCATTTGAACGATAATGAAAAAGCCTGCAAAGTTCTCTGTCAGACTTATATCTTTTTCTGTTTGTCTTCTTGTAAATCATGGTTTTCTCATTTACTTGTATTACATTGAGGAGGCCAAAAATCTGTGTTTGAGCATTTTTATACATATATAAAATTTTTGTTTATATTTTGTAAGTGGTTTGAAAGCTACCGGGTACATTCTCAAGTAGGATTAAATGATTTTAAAGATTATTTGTTAATGCAAGAATAATTTTAATCTATGTGAGTTTAGAAGTTCCCGTGGGAATTTACTGCATAGTTTTTTCCTACTTCATTTGACAAGTATAAGTGAAGAGTGTCCTTCACGTAGAGGGGTGCTACCTCTTTAAAAAATAAGATTCCCCTCAGTGTTGACTCCTTTTCCCTCGTGAGAAAAAGAGATTAACAACAAAGGGTTGCCTCCCACAAAAACTTGACCTGGAACTAGAGAGCACAAAGCCAACTATACCAAGCAGGGCTGAAACAAAGGGCCATTAACAACTGCAAAATTCACCACAAAAAAAGCACTAGAAACCACCAAAAGATTTTGCCAGAAAAAATAGAACGATGGTTGGAAGTATTATTAAATCAAAACTTCGTAAACCAAAGCTTTTTACCCCTATTCAAATGGACGACCATGATGGAATGGAGTGAAATCTTCAGATTGGAGGCAAACAAAGTCCTATTTTGACGAAACGAAAGTCAAATCTTACTAAAAGGACCACTCCAGATAGAATGGTATGGTTAGAGTTTTAAAAAGCACAAGAAGCCTGGATCTCCATAGGTCTGATTTGAAAACCAAAAGAAAGTATTTGAATCTCTTCAAATGCTCAAGACTGATATCAGGTTCGATCATATAAGAAACAAATGGGACTCTGATATGCACTCAAAAAGCATTTCTAGTTGCCGCAAGCTACCTTGATTTTCGAACAAAATAGGAGTTAACTTCATAGGTGCTCTGATACCATATTGGGAAATTAATAGGTGGGTAACCACAGGAACGAACACCATAGAGAAATTGCTCACTCAAATCAAATATAGAGACAACAAGTTTTACTTGGTAAAACCCTCAAATAGGGAAACGACCACGGAGCAACAAAAAAGTTGTATCATTGCCCAAGAAAGAAAGGCTACATCCAGTGCAATACTCTCTGTCATGTCGCATCATGAGTGAGTGGGCCATAGGCACTTTAATACCATATTGGGAAATCAACATGTGGTTAACCACAGGGACGAAAAATAACAAATCAAAGAAAGAGACATAAATTTTTACATGGTAAAACCCTGAAAGAGGGAAATATCCATGGAGCAACAATAAAGTTGTATTACTGCTCAAGAAAGAAAGGCTACATCCAGTGCAATACTCTCCATCAAGCAGCATCACCAATGTCTGGGATCGCCAACAAATGACCCTCCATGATCTTCAAATAGATATCATAGACCAGTGAGGTGATAAGACATAGATCAACTGTCGTGAATACCAAGAATATGAGGACCATTGGATCACCTATGCACAAGATAGACTGGTGACAGTCAGATGACACAAGTACAAAAGCACACTAAAGAAACACACTAAAAGTACACGGCTAGTACATTAGACCAAGTTGGTCTTAAGAAACCTTGTAATGTCTAATATCTTACCACGTTTCTGTTTCTGCGACCAGCAATATTTGTTGTAACTCCATTTCAGACTGTTCATTAGAGTTTTTAATCAATATGAGGTGGTGATTGCAGTAAGTATATACGACTCTAATCTTGTGTGTGCAATGTGGAAATTCCCTTACTTGTTTGCCATGATTTTTCGAGGAGATTTTATCACTATGCATATCTTAGCATTTGTTCCTTTTGATGGTGTTGTTATTTTTGGTAGAGCAGTGCAGTTATGTAGTGAAGCAGCATGATCCCGATGGTGGGCATCATTGTTGTCATGGTAATGATGAATGATGAATGTGAATTGTCCTGGATGTTTCTTGTGGAGTCACTGCCAAAACAATCGTGACAGGTGCATCAGGCATTAGTTTGTTGACTAGACCAGCTCTAGAATGCAACTAAATACCAATAAATCTCTTGATACCTCTGTCTCTTTTGTCTACATTTACGCGGTTGCATGCATGCTCTTTTCTGTGTTGTATACTTCTTGTTACTGTTAATATCAATATCTATTGATTTAGTTGATTATTTTATTTAGCCTCTGCTCTAATTTTTTGAACAGCTAACTTTTTTCAGAGAGCATTTGAAATCAATTCTTGAACAAATATATGTGATAGAGCAATTAAGGTTTAGTGAATAAACTGTCTTACAACCTGTTGGTCTCTAGCTGTGCTATGTTTACTAATTAATCACCTATCTTTGGATTTGAGTTTAAACACACCATCATATTTTTTATTTATTTGTGCAACAAAGGTTTTGTACAGAATTCCATTCATACTATTTGTTCTTTAAAACAACTACATGAACACATTTACTTGCTGATGCAGAAATAATATGGTACCATTTGAAAGTTGACTTGCCTTTTTGTTATCGTGCAGTACATCGGGTTGCCCATTTGGAGAGAACTGTCATTTCATGCACTATAACCCTGGCGGTATGAATTTGATTTCTCAGGTGTCAAATTTGGGAAGTGGTCTGGGCACAGCTTCAAGGAAATCAACAGGTCCCCCAACTAGCATTTTGCCTTCAGATCAGGCAGCTCCTGTACAGCCATACAAGACACGGATTTGTAATCGCTATGGGACTGCAGAAGGATGCCGGTTTGGAGATAAGTGTCATTTTGCCCACAGTGAAAATGAACTGAAGAAAGGCAATACACTTGCTCCTGTTGAGAGGGAACGGACATTAAGCTCTTATGGCAGGCCAGTTCCTGGTGTGATGGATGGCAGGCCTGGAGGTAGACTTGTGCAGCGTGAGCCTACACCACCTGGAATGGCAGCGGCAGCTTCATTTGGTGCTTCAGCAACAGCAAAAATCAGTGTCGATGCTTCTCTTGCTGGTGCCATTATTGGAAAAGGTGGTGTAAACTCCAAGCAGATTTGTCACACAACTGGAGCAAAACTAGCTATAAGAGATCACGAATCTGATTCCAATCTAAAGAACATTGAGCTGGAAGGTAGCTTTGATCAGATAAAACTAGCCAGTACCATGGTTCATGAGCTGATAATGCAAACTAGCGCTGTAGCTGCAAAACCATCTGGATTTGTTTTCAACAATTACAAAACAAAGGTGTGTGAGAATTTTTCCCAGGGTACCTGCACATTTGGGGATCGTTGCCACTTTGCACATGGTGCCAGTGAACTTCGGTAATCCTCATTTCTAGTCTCATCTGCCAGACTTTGTTTAGCTGTTTGATGATAATTCAGTAAACCTTTTGACAATTTTTGAATTAGAGGGCTGTACATTGACTAGAATGATGTTGAAATGTCATGTTAAATGCCATTGGACTCACGAACTTAGATATCGCATGTTGTATGGTAGTATGCCATTTCTTCTAGTCTCAAAATCTCGTATTTCTTTTGTATGGAGACATTACCCATCCCGTTTTGATTTGAAGGCATTATGGATTTGCTTGTTTACCATAATTTTAAATGGCCGTTTATTTCCACTTCCTTTGGTATGGTATTTCTGTTTTTACTTCGTTTTATATTATAGAAATGCATGCCGGGTTTATTATGTGCTGTTTTCATATGAACATTATAAAGATGCTACTGTATTTTATTTAAAAATTCTTACAAGCATTTTTCAAATGATTAACACCCTGCCTGAAGGGGCAACACTTCTCATTCAGGTTAGGTCAGGTCAGGTCCAGTCTGAAAGGTCTTGTAGGACATTGCTTTACGATCAAAAAATGTTTTATGGGGTATACAATTTACAAAATTGACCAGGTATGGTATCCTGCGTGTTAGGAGAAAATATCAATGTGTCTAATCTAGTGTAGTTGTATATATGGAATATATTTGATACTTGTTAAATTATTAAACCATGGAATGAACTTTACTTGGATATGCTTATATCCTTTACACATTTGCAATGCCTGCGAAAGTTCCATCATCCATTTTTGACAGCCCCTATAAATCAAAGACATTCATTTCCTCCCATTGAATATTTACAAATATAAGCGTGACATTCATTTACTCCCATTTTGTGTTTACAAAATAAGCGTCTCATTATGCCATGTGGATACGTTATACTTTCACATTTGATATTTGACAATTGCGATGTACTAGTAATTTGAAGGTCCATATAGTTTTTGTTTCATAACAATCCATCTCTCCTTAGCGAGCGACATTTATTTCAGATCTTAAGAACATTACCTGGAGGTGTTAAAGTAAATAAGAAAAAAAGCACACACAAAAAAATTACTGGTTAATCAGAAGTGACCAACTTCTCCATTGTTACCCTCCTTGAAAGCATCGAGGTAATTAATGATGACATTTTAATAGAAAGTTAAAAATATATTGATGCTCACCTATGGCTGAAGTGGAAAAATTTAAAGAACATGATTGGTTTTATTTTTATTATAATTGTAATTATCATATATATATATATATATATATATATATATATAAAATTTGAAGTGATAAACTGATGTTGAGGTAAAGATATGTTTTCCAGTGCTTAATAATTGTTAGACTTGCTAACAAAAGTCTTGATTGATTTCTTTTAGTGATTTATCTTCATTCAACCAATGGAAATGGTTGTACAAAAGAAAAACTAAAGGTGTTTTTATGTTATAACATAACTTGCTTTCAATAAATTGGATTGGATATGAAAATTAACTAATTGTCTTCTATAAAAAAAGTGTAATAAAATATAGAAATAATAAAGTGAGTTAAAGGTGTTGAACAAGCAATTTGGTTAGATGAGTAAGCTTTCCTTTCAATTGAAAAATGAAAATTAGCCATGGCATGAGAAAAGGAATATTTTTATCACACAAATTGTTGAACAAGAAGAAAATGGATCATGGATTATTGGAGATTCAAGAAGAGTTTGAGTTCGCTTTGCAGGGAACGAGTGGATAGTCAAGATTGAAGACAATGCAACCTATGTTCAAGGATTCTTTGAAATTCAAAAAGAATGAGGTGTTTGTAAAGTTTGCTTTGCAGGGAAAGAGTGGAGAGTCAAGTTTGAAGTCAATGCAACTAGTGCTAGCTATTTTCTTCAACTTGTTAATTGTGATTGGCAAAAATGCCCTCTTTCATAGAATGACCGAAAAAATAAATTGGTTGTATATCGAAAAAAATAATCTCAAACTATTGAATATTTTGGAACTTTCAATGCATTAGTAGAAAATGAGAGTGATATGAAAATTAACATTTTGAGTGGACAAAGGTGGAGAGTACATGTAAAATAAAGAAGGGATTCACATATATTAAGAGTTGTACACCACAATAAAATGTTGTAATGAAAAGTAAATTAGTAATGTAAAGAAATCTGTGGGATGATGATAGGGCGTTGTTTGGTATATGAATTTAGGGGAGAAAATTGTGTGGACTGTAATTTCTATATTTCGTCCTATGATGGCACTATAAAAAGTACAACTTCAAAAGAAGCTTGGTTAAGTTGAAAATTGTAGGTAAAGATTTCAAGTTACTATTAATAAAAGTAGCGTAAAACATGTTGTAGAAGAAGCCTTGTGAAGGTAATAATTGTAAGTAAAGATTTCAAGTATTTGATTTGCCCAACCTATGTTGATATTCTAGTTGAAACTAGCCATGGCAATGAAGTTGAAGTAAGAAAAAATAAGAAATAAATTTGATCAGCTATAGTATGGATGTGAATGCATATGAATTAAATGATCCTGCTGACAAAGAAAATCATAGTAGAGATGTTTTATTTTATTAAATTCAACTTTCAGTATAAGTAGTAGAGACCTCTCTTTTGAGATTTTTTCAAGAAGGAAATTTTGAATCACAACAAAACATTCAACTACTAATTGATTAATTTCAAATTAGGCATACACAAAGGAGGAGGAAAAAAGAAAATATCAAGCTAACAAACTAAGTATGAGAGGATTAGTACTATTGGGTTATGGAAGAGCTATATTCAAATGAAAAGAAGCTATGCTAGAGTGAGAAATTAGATAATATTGCTTTCCCATCATAATCCAAATTCATTTGATGAAGCCAATAAGTATAGAATTGAAGAGATACAATGTATGTTGAATTTAATGTTTTGCTAAAATCTTGTTTATAGGAGCTGTTGAAGTCATAGATCTATGGTGACAACTTCAACAAATTTTATCCAACAAAGTAAAACACTTAAGATTTAGAACAACACTATTCAAGACTATATAATACCAGTGTGTGTGTGTGTGAGAGAGAGAGAGAGAGAGAGAGAGAGAGAGATCCGTGGCTGTAAGATAAATAATCAAGCAAACGATGGATCAATATGATGTTACAAATGAGGTATGAGTTATGTATTTATATGCATCTCATGAGATGGGGAATCTCCTTGCATGGGAGGGTTGTGGGCCCACATAAATGCTTAGGCCAACCATGGTCACCTAAAATAATGTAAAATAATATTGACTATCTCGTCTCTTAAGAAATAACCTAGTGTTATAATAATGAGGTTGCCTAGCCATAAATGATCATTTTTTAAATACCAGGAGCACACTTTGTTGAGGACACTAAAGTTGCCACTGAAAGTATAGCTGCATATAGTATGTCCAAGAAGGGAAAATATAATAATGTGGAAGAAAAGGATCCATACAAAGAAGTAATCTACTGAAGAAGTTGAGAATCATCCGAGAGTCATCAATAAAATAGAGTGGAGAGATCTTGCGGACTTGTGAGTGGAAATGCATCAAAGGTGTTGAGAGGGGTTTCCCTTTGCAAACAAGTGGCCATACTAGGCTTGTGAGAGGCATTGTGTCACTAACAAACTTCGAGGAGTAGGCCTCGAATCACCAACCATTGTAACCTATTGTCACCTAAAAAGGCTCATTGCCCTAAAACTAGTTTTTGCTCATGGGGCCTACCATAGATCAAATTTTGCAAATAAGTGAAATGAAATATTTGAATGCAGGAAGTGGATCAAACATGTTTATTGGGGTCACTGATCATTAGGGAGCTCATGGAAATGAATTCTGACCCCTCTGAACGATGAAAAGTGTTTTTTTTCTCGTGGGGTTGCCTTGGGTGAAATTGTGCTTACTGACTAAATGAGGAATTCAGGGGTAACAAATGGCTTAGACATGGTTTTTAAGTCACCAGTCATGTTAGAGTTGACAAAAAATCTAATTAGGGTTGCAAAAGTATGAAAATATGGTGGGACCCATGTTAGGCCAAACTGTGCATATAGGTATAATGACCTATATAAAGGCAAGGATTAGCTCATATATGTATTTTAAGGTCAATGAACGCCATTGCACTAACAAAATTCAATTTTGACGCCCATAAATACATAAATGCAACTATTAAAAAATCCTTCCAAGATGACAAGTTTCCCGTTTTGCCTTAAATAGTATGTTAGAAATGTTAGTTACCTAATCCTTGGTGTTGGTCCTGAGATTAAACTTAAGGCTCAAAGGATAATGTTAGGCATCAGGAAATTTTATGAGAGTGTGTTTAAAAGTGCTTTTTCTACCTCAGTTATATGAGAAAAATTCCTTAATGCAATTAACAACATCGCAACACAAAGGCCGTATTTCGTGTCTGAGTCAAAATCAAAATATCGAATGTTGTAAGAGAAAATTACAAAATTGTGAAACAAAGCGAGGCATCAATTATAGAAGAGTCTCACCTTGTGGTAGTAGAAGAAAATAGATAGTGTAACGTTGAATAAAGCATAAAATGCAGTAACCCACACAACAGGCAGGTCTTGATTTACTCGCAGTAAATGTAGAGGAAAAACTACTTACTTAATAAATCACTGATACAATATATTACAGTAGTTGTTGTACTATATTGAAATCAAACATTATTAAGGAATACATAAATAAATATTGAGAAATGGAAGACAAAAGAAACACATAACCCAAATCAAACAAAACTTGGAATCCCTGTCTGCACTTGTATTAATACTCTATAAGGAGGGTTTTCTCTATTACAACTGGCAAGAAGTAGCCTGAAATAAGTCTTCAATCTATGTATTTATACAAAAAATGGTCTCAACCCAAAACGGTTGGACTTCTCATAATTTAAAAATAGTAAATATTACAATATGCAAAACTGAAAAGTTCCATTAGCATCCTCCTCTGTCTCTTTGTCTGCTAGCAGAGACGTTTCTTCTCCTCATCCTTTAGCATGGAGACAAATGGCATCTGATCGTGACCTGTATGAGTAATATGTACATGTTGTCTTACTTGTTTCCAGATGTGCTTGCTTTCCCATATTCGACACACTGGACACATCTACTCACTAACTGTACCACCAACCCATAAGGTTCAATTGCTTCATTTGCTTAAAAAATGTATAGCTTCTTTTCTACCCAAGACAACCTTTCCTGTATCTTCTTTGCTCCCAAATATGTGACATGTAACTGCAAACTGGGATTTACTATCCATTTGTTTATTTGGATAAGATCAATTTGGTTCATTTGTTGGATGGTTGTCCTGGCTTCTTCTTTGCTTGTCCTAGAATTATGTTGGTTCTTTGCTATGTCAATATGCCCCAGGGATTAAGAGATTCTATTTCCTTCAACATCAAGTATCCCTTTGTCTAGTAAAGATAATGCTTCTATACAAGCTTCATTTACCTCTCTGGCCAATCTTTTGCTTTCGGCCAGATTTGCTTCCTAGGCCTTCAAAATTATGTTGCCTCTAGTTTGCTCAGAAAGAGACAACCGAGGAACCTCTGATACATCGTCTTTTGGTACTAGTAAGATAGCCAACTTAAACTTAGCATGAGATGAACGAGCTTCTCTTTCTTTAATGTAAATGTTATTCAGGGAAAGGTCTACCACCCGGTAACAATTTTGAATGGCTTCCACTTTTGTAAAAAGGTCTAGCTGAGCTGATTCTAGCTTTTCATGTACTTCCAGTTCTTGAGCTTGGAAAGCTGCCATCTCTACTGCTGTACCTTCAGCCAAGTCTATCTTGGCTTGTAGTTGCTTGATTAATTCTTCATGTTGAGTGATTAATCCTCTATTTGCCTGTGAATTTTGATAGAGCTCATCAAGGTTTGTTTTCAGCTGTTGGATCTGATGTATGTCATAGGCTCTGACTTGTTCAAACTCCTTGTTCATATGATTTATCACATCCTGTTCCATGGTCATCATCTGGTCTTGCAACTGCCTTACCAATATATTTCTCCGTTTTAGCTGCTCTGCTATATTTTCTACTGAACACTGATTGGCCGTGGCAAAGGCACCTAATGAGCCTGCCATTTCCCTAGCAAATTATGTATCATCTAGGCCCTGTCCATCATACATCATTCTTTTCCTTTTGACTGTTGCACCATATTTTTGATGCGTTTCTCTTTTAACTATGGCCCTTCTCTTCTTACTGAAAAAGAAGTCCGAAGGAGACATTTTTTTGGCTGAAATCGTAGTAATATAATCTATAAAGATGACTCCGGAATTGGGATTTCCTCGACTTGACTGTAAAGGTGTTAATGAAATAACGGGGCTACCTATATCTGTGGATGTTTGTTGCTCTGCTGTGTTGGTAGCCGGTTTATTTGGTGTAGATGGCGATGTATCCTGTCCCTTTTTTAGAAAAGCTTCAAGCTGAGCTTTTGTTTGAGTACCTGGTGGGTTTGATAATGAAGTCTCCACCTTTTGCATTAAGGCTTCGACATTTTTCGGATTTTCCTTAGTACCATGTTTGTCTGAACTTCCTGCCTCAAAACCCTAAGGTGTAGCTTCCTGTGTAGGCGAAGGTGTTATCGATTTTCCCTGTAATACCTTTGGCAAGCTATTCCTTCTGTGCTTTTGGAAACTGTAGAAACTGACTAGTTGATTTGAAGACAAAGTTTGGACTTTGTTCAATACTTCCTGATACTATCTATCTCCCCTAAATATTTCATCCTGCGGGGAAATCTCATGCACATACTTCTTTAAGTTGAACTGAGTCAGGTGAGTTTCCACAATCTTCTGGGGATCGTGCCTCTTAAACTCAATATCAACTAACTTGACGTCTTCTAGAGCCGCAACCTCTACTTTCGAATGGCCGAAATCTAACAATGAAAACATACCAACTTGAAGAGGGAAGGTTGGCCATACCTTTTTTTGGGCCACTTTCAATTCTTTACTGATGCCCCTTGTCACAGTTTGATAAGCCACCTCTCGGCATACCAACCGATCTGGTAATAACTTTGGGAGAGCATGGGGGGGAACCGAGCACCCAAAAACCCTGATGTAGGAAAAGTTTTCCTCAATATAGCAATATGCTATTTTACCCAGGTTTGCCATGATTTTGTTTGAAATTCTGGGGGGTGGGAAACCGTATAGGGCGATATGAATAGGCACCATTACATAATGACATATTTCATAGAATAAATCTTTGGCTTTGTCCTCCCACAACTTTGAGTGATAAAAATGGATAGGCTCTGTGCTGGTCGTGGTCCAGCTCCAACTCATTAGAGGGAAAGCAGTGAAAAAGCAAAGGGCATCCATGATGTATGCAAACATATAGAAAAGGGACATGTTTCCCTTTGGACTTTTCCAATTGGTACCCTGTGATTTCCTTATCCAGGTTGTCTGATAACATCTTGGTCCAGTTGAAAGAGTATCCCTCAGCCACTTGATGCATAATTGGTACCCATACCAACGGGAAATGAGAGGAGTCCCGTTTCTCGAATATCCTACATAACATCATAGCCACATAAATCATATGGGTGTCTAACGATGCTGTGGCATATATGCCGTGAGTGTCGGCTCTGAATTTCTCAGGATGCCCCCCACCAATCCTTGATTAAATCAGGGTAGTTTTTCTCAAACTCTGTGCACTCCTGTTTGTCAAACTCCATTATGAATGCAACATTGTAACTATATTTAAAAACAGAGGATAGTTTATACATTACTTGTATATTCTCTGGTTGAAAAGACCCAACAACAATCCTCTATGAATTGCAGATGCTCCTGGTTGAAATGTCAACGTTTTCCAGGGCCCAGCCTATCATGTCGTTATACGGCATGAGACTCAGTCGCACGACTATTTTGTGCAACTCTGACTGAGCTATATCCCTGAGCTTAGTTGCATGAGTTTTAGTTACTTCGACACCTGAGTCCTCTGGGTTGATTTCTCAGCTTGTGTTGTAGAATATCGAACACCTGTGTCCATGATTTTACAGTATCGATGACTCTCGACGAGGTGTTTGACAGAACATATGTATTCGGGTTTGTGCTTTCCCTAGCGGTTTTATCCATTTTTTGTGGTGCCATGATATTAGTGAAATCATAACCGCGTTACCTGTTACAGGGGAATGTGTGAGCTTCTCAGTAGCTAAAACTTGCTATTATGCGAGAATGAAAATAGAATTCAAAATCCAATATTCTTATTCACCTTAAGCGTATTGATTTGCGAATACCTTTACTGACGATACATTCATTTACCTTAATGAGAAAATCTAGGTGACGATCTGCAATCTATATTGAAATCATTGTCGTTGATCCGTGATTAATGTCATTAATATTGGTGGTTTGTGATCGGGACTTGGATGAAAAGATTTGAAATTTCCCGAATCGCGAATTCACGAAAAATTAATTGCGAGATAATCTTGTTTAACACATTAATTAATCGTGTTTAACTTTAAGTGTTTTCGGGTTTCTGGACTTCGGGATTTTGACAGAAGCTCGAGATAAAATTTCCGAAACCCGAAACCGCGAAGTGATTAATCATCGAATAATTGTTTTTAGTTTTAATTAACCCTGCTTAATGTTTAAGGTATTTCGGAAGTTCGGACTTCGAGATTTTAGAATGTGATAGATGGCGAATATCCGAACTCCGAAGTGCAGAGTTGTTAATTAACTTTTAATCAAGATTAACTTAACTAATTGAGATTTAATATTTCGTCAATTTACTGCTTTGTGGATTTGTAAGTTAACTTTTATTATTATTCCGAAAGGCCATTACCCGTAGTGATGTGTCGATATCAGGGGGTGCCATGTGTCACTATGACTAGGATCCTTCAAACACTTTTTAGGTATCAGAACTTTAAAGTTAAGACCTGGCAAAATGCCCGAAGCACGAAGCTCTGAAGCGACCTCTAGTGACTTGACTTTTTAACAATCAGGCGGCTCCAAAACTCGGGGGAAAAAGGGATCGTTCGATCAACGGGGGAACCTTATCGACGATGGACATCGTGCACGCTTTAAGACTAGAAGTAATTTTGATTTAAACATTTGAAAGCCGACTTCTGAGTTATTATAAAAGAGGTTGACGTTCGAAAAAGTAAAGCACAAGGCTTAGGATTTATATGTGTTTCAACAGTTCGGATTATGGTACTATAAATACTATTGTAAATATTTAATCTAGGAGAAAGTGAAGATTTGTAGGTGAATAGGAACAACCATCCACCTCTAGGAAGATGAAACCAAAGGTCATCTGTTAGTATATATATTTCACTCACTTTATTCAACCCCAACTGGTCTTTGGTATCCGTGCTTAGTATCCATTTTCATAACTCCGAGATCTCTTCCCAGAACATTTTGTCTCACCCAGGTCATAACTCCGAGATCTCTTCCCAGATCATTTTGTCTCACCCAGGTCATTGCTTCAGTGCCTTGATCATTGCTTGCTATCACTGTTTCTCTACCTCCATAGGCGTCTCAACAAATTCTTTCATTGTCAGCGCATAAGCCCTAAACCTAACGGTCCTTGTGCAACAAATTATTGCCATCCCCTTGGGAAAACACAAGGGTTGGAAGTCGTGTGGGATTTTCTGAGAGAAAGACCATTGGCACATCTTTTGATGTTTGGAATTCTTTTTGTATGTGTGGAAGACCGTTGGTCACTCCTTGACGCGTCATGATGCTTCCTCCCGTGAACAACCTTCCATGTATCAAAGGTATGATGAAATCAACATCTGGTTTGCAATCATTTGCACACCTTGCTATTCCCGCTATGGATTCACCTACATGATACGTTTGATACATATTTGCTGATAGAATTCAGTAAGAGATTTCATTGCTTCAGGGTCGTCATCAAATAAAGCTCATTCAAAAACCAATATGCGTCCATATACCTTCCCAAAGATAGAAAATATTCAATTTTTGTGCGCACTCCCTCCATCATCAGTTTGGGAGGATAAGTGAAACTAATGACACCACAAACATTGGCATCAGGAAGAGCTTTGGAGTAATGCCATAGTCCAATGTACACCCGCAATCTCTTGAGTTCAATTTACATATTTACAGGAAAAGTTTCTTCTGATTTACATATTTTCTAAAAAGAGCTTTACTTTGAGAAATGAATATCTTTCATTTTGTGTAATTCTGGACACATAGCTTCCATTCTTGGGCATCATACGCGTCGTTTCCATTCTCAAACTTCTCTGTGCAATATTTCTTTTGTGAGTAGTGAATGTCACAGGAGCTCTCGCAAGAGACATGGTTGATGGCGTGGTCATGATAAGGTTAAACATACATATCTACTATTTGAATGCTGCTTAAACTCTCGTCATCGAAGAGTATAGGAATTCGTTGACCTAGGTTTATTTCATCCCACGCAGGACCTGCACATTTATTGTTTCTTTATCCCTAGATGGATTATGGGGGTGTAATTTTCAACACTAACTCAGTCCCCTTATTCAAATAAATGAGCCTAATTTAATCTTAGCATAAAATATCTTCAACACTCACAGATGGCGGGAAATAAGTTGGACCGCGAGGAGTAACTGGTGGCGAAAATGCATTCTCTTGTTTCCATTGTTGGTGTGGTGCTTAGTAGAAAAGAGAACTACCCTAATCTTCAATGATATTTGGGATGTCATCCATGATGGCGATACCAAACCTATCAAATCGAGAACAGATAAAGAGATTTCCATATGGACGAATAAAGACAAGAAAGTTTATGCTTTGATTACTACTTAGGTGAGTCGTCATATCAAATCTATCCAAGATTCATGGAGTGCTTTGAATAATTTGGAAGATCTATATGATTCACAATCAGAACTGGAACTAATTCAATTGTTGATGAAGCTATTCAACTTAGAAATGAATGATAATGATCCCATCGATTTAACTTTAGAAATTAAATCCATTATGCATGATGTTTAACTTTAGAAATTAAATCCATTATGCATGATGTTGATGCTATTGGCATGAATATAGACATTGCTCTCATGACCTTCATCAAGGTCATCTACCACACATATTCTCACTATCTTGAATCACTTCAAGCTAGTGGACAATTGAAGTCCCTCGATTTTGACTCTTTGATCGAGAAAATTGCAGAACATGAGAAGGCTTTCAGAAAGAAGACAACTCAACCCATTGGAGAGACTATGTGCATTGCTATAAAAGGGAAGAACTAATCACATGATTCTTCTAGAGGAGAAGGCAGTAAAAAAGGACGTGAAAAATAAGAATTTCAGAGGCAGGGGGGTTAAGCACAATCAAGGTGAGAGGTCTGATCTTGACTGTGTTCATTATGGAAAGAATGGACATGAAGCAAAGACATGCATAATCCCATGGGAGAAGATCAAATACAAGTAGGAATGAAATGAAGAAAAATGTAAAGCTCCTGAATGTAAAGTCTCTGAATCCACTCATTTTGTTTTTGCTCATTGCAAAACTGGCATACACAAAGAATTGTTCAAAACTTCATTTGCTTCTTAGAAAGATGTTTGGTTGCTTGACACTGGTGCTACATGCCACATGAAATTTTGTAGATATTTCTTTGAGGAATTGAATTAAAATGTAGAGGGTGCAATGTACTTTGTAGATAGATCTAGTCTCAAACCTATAGTAATTGACACCATCATGCTCAAATTCCCTAGATTGCCAAATTTTCTTTTGCATGCTGTTCTTTCTCTTCTTGAGTCATAGACGAACTTGCTATATCTTGTGCACATTCAACATCAAGGCCATTCCATTTACATGCTCGATGGAATAGTGATGCATGGATTTTTCGGGGATTTTCCGAGGGTCATAACTTTTGACTCGGTTATCCATTTGGGCTGAAATTTTACGGGGAGGTGCATCTCGAAGAGTTGACTGCTGTACAGATCGGATCTATCTAGTTGGACATCATTTTGACACATTTTCAGGGCCAAATTCCTTCATATAAGGGCTTAAATTAGGGTTTTAGTGTTTTTACGAGAATTTTATTTTTTCAATTATCACTTATCTCTTAGTTTAGGAGTTTAATCAAAAAAGCGAGTTGAAAAATAGTGTCACTCTATTTAGCTCTTAGTTAGTGGTCAGTTTTAGAGTCATGCGATAATTTTTTAAATTTAGTTGTTTTTCTAAAAAAAAAAATTTATTTTTCTAAAATTAGTTGTTTTCGAAAATCCCGGATAGTAGTTATAAGGGGTTGAACTTCGATTGTAATAGTTAGGATGGAGAAGGAATAAAAGAGAGTTATTTTTCCTTTCTCCTGTGTTTTCATGGTTTATTTGATCTTGTGAATGAATCTCAGGCTTTGGCTACATCATTTGGTAGCAGAGCAAGAAGATCGCTGGGAGAGGAAGAGGAAGAGCATGTATTGCTCAAATGCACAACGATATGAAAAACCTCCAATGGAAAGTATAAGATATTACAAGCATGCAGGCTAGTTAGAGAATAATACAAAGAGAACTGTTTGATGAGGAGGCAGACCAAGGAAATGTAGATCAACATATAGAACACGAAGAAGAACATGAAGAACACGAAGATGAACATTTAGAGCGCGTGTATTTTGAAGAAAGGATGCTCAAGGATATAGAAGGGATAAATGATAGGATCAAGATGGAAGTTTCAGAATATGCAGGGAATCTTAAACCAGAGGAGTTAATAGAGTGGCTGAATGCCATGGATAATTTTTTTGAATGGCAGCCTATGGCAGAGGAAAAGAAGGTGAAATTTGCATGCACCAAGATGAAGGGTCACACCATGATCTGGTGGGATCATGTGCAGAAAGACAAAGTAAGAAAAGGAAAAGACAAAATTAAGACATGGAGCAAGATGAAAAAAAATTTGCGAGAATATTTTTTGCCTCTAGACTATGCCTAGACCCTTTTTCATAGATTTCATAACTTGAAGCAGAACCTATCCACCGTGGATGAACTCACAAACGAGTTTTATCAGTTGTCCATTCACGTGGATCACTAGGAAACAGATGAGAAATTGGTTGCAAGGTATGTGAATTATTTAAAATTTTCTATTCAAGATAAACCAAGCATGCATAAAGTTTGCAGCGTGGAAGAGGCATATCAATTAGCTTTAAAGGCCGAGGAAAAGCTAAACTGATAATTTTCTTAATGGAATAGAGGAGAAAGGAGGGGTACATCGTCTGCCTCACGGGGTGGTTTTAACTATGGCATAGGCAAATCATCCCAAGGAGCTGAGAATGAAGAAGATACTTGACAATGTAACCTGGATCAACCTCGAGGAAGAGGATTTCAGATGGGTAGAGGTTACGGTGGTGGTAGAGGAGGACCGTATGCGTGTTTTAAGTGTGGTGTAGAGGGTCACCGAGCATTTGAATGCCCAAGTTATAAGAGGCAAGAGTCGAAGCAAGGACAAAAACCTAGTTTGAACTTGGTCCAAGCTGAGAATGAAGAAGAAGGAGATAAATTTGAAGTCCCACCTGATATGGGGGAGAATCTCATGATATGGAGGTCAATGATGATTCCCGAAAAAGAGCAAAGGTAGGGTAGTGGAAATGAAGATTCTTGGCTTCGAACAAATATTTTTCGAACCAGATGCACTTATGGGGGAAAGGTATGTCAAGTTATTATTGATAATGGAAGTTGTGAGAATATGGTTTCCAAAGAGATGGTAGATAAGTTGAAATTACGTTGTGAAACACATCCCCATCCTTAGCAAATTGCATGGTTCAAAAAGGGGAATGAAGTCGCCATTAATAAAAGATGTTTGATCAAGTTTTTCATTTGTAAGACTTATAAAGATGAAGTATGGTGTGATTTCATTCTGATGGATGCATGCCATATGTTATTGGGGAGGTCTTGGCAATATGACAAAAAATTCATGCATGTTGGAGGAAACAATACCTACACCTTTTTGAAGGATGAATTGAAATTCGTCTTATTGCCCCTTAAGGATGAGTGAAAAACTGAGAATATGTTGTCAAAAAGAGAGTTTGTTAAGGAAACAAAGGCAACAAGATTCTGCTATGAGTTAATTCCTACTGAAGTGGCCAAGTTACTAGAAGAATATGTTGATGTTGTCCCTAATGAACTACTTGATGGTTTTCCACCAAAGAGAGATATTCAACATCACATTGATCTAATCTTGGGATCATCTTTACCTAATTAGGAAACCTATAGGATGAGTCCTACACAACATGCAGAGCTCAACCAACAAGTGACGAAACTCATAAAGAAACGTTTGGTAAGAGAAAGCATGAGTCCATGTGCTGTACCAACATTGTTGACTGTGGTAAGAGAAAACATGAGTCCATGTGCTGTACCAACATTGTTGACTCCAAAAAGGGATAATACATGGATGATGTGCACATATAGCAGAGAAATCAATAAAATTACCATCAAATATAGGTTTCCTATACTGCGGTTGGACGACATGATGGATGTGCTAGTTGAAGCTAAATATTTTAGTAAGATTGATTTGTGAAGCAGATACCACCAGATCCGAATTCACAAAGGGGATGAATGGAAAACTGCCTTTAAGACCAGGGATGGACTATATGAATGGATGGTGATGCCATTCGGGTTGTCCAATGATCCTAGAAATTTCATGGGGCTGATGAATACTGTGCTTCGACCTTATATTGGTAAGTTTGTTGTTGTGTATTTTGATGACATCCTAGTTTTCAATAAAAAAAAAGAAGATCACTTGCAACATTTAAAAATTATATTGGATGCATTGAGAAAACATCAACTTTATGCAAGCATGAAGAAATGTAGTTTCCTGCAAGAAATTTTGGTGTTCCTGGCAGAGGGAGTGAAGATGGATTCAGAGAAGGTCAGAGCAATTTTGGAGTGGCCTAGTCGCAAGATAATCACAAAGGTAAGAAGTTTTCATGGGCTGGCCACCTTTTACAGAAAATTTATTCGAAATTTTAGTAGTATTGTAGCACCCATAACATATTGCACGAGAGGCAAAACATTCATGTGGGGAAGCTGAGGAAAGTTTTAAGTTTCTGAAGAAGAAGGTAACCGAGGCACTCATATTAGCCTTACTGAATTTTGATAAAGTGTTTGAGGTACATTGTGATGATTCACATATAGGCATTGGAGCTATACTTAGCCAAGCAGGTAGATCAATTGCGTTCTTTAGTGAAAAATTGAATGAGCACAAATCATGATGGCATAATCAAGTTGCAGATGCTTTGATTCGACACACTGTTCTTTTGACAACCATGGAAAATCAAGTAATTGGGTTTGCTGCATTAAAAGATCTTTATGCATCTGATAATGATTTTCGGGAGATTGCGGAACAATTGAAGAATCTAGTTGTTGGGAACATGGATCTTATCAAGGTGAATATTTTATTGAAGATGTCTACATCTTCAAAGGAAAACAACTATGCATCCCAATTGGTTCAATGAGGGAAAATATTACCATAGACCTTCATAGTAGTGGTTTGGCAAGACATTTTGGAAAGGATAAAACACTAGCCTTAATCGAAGATAAGTATTACTGGCCGAAGATGAAAAAAGATATAACCAAGTATGTGGCACAATGTCGGATTTGTCAAATATCTAAAGGACACTCACAAAACACATGGTTGTATATGCCATTACTAGTGCCCATAGGTCCATTGGACAGATCTGAGCATGAATTTTGTGCCGAGGCTCCCAAACTCAGAACGAGGTAATGATTTCTATTTTTGTGGTTGTTGATAGGTTCTCTAAAATGGCTCATTTCATTGCTTGAAAGAAAACTAGTGATGTAACGAGGGTGGCATAATTGTTTTTTTTAGAAGTTGTTAGATTGCTTGGGGTTCCAAAAACTATTACCTATGATAGAGATACTTGGTTCTTGGGTCATTTTTGGAGGACTTTATGGAATAAAATGGGGACTAAGTTACAGTTCAACAGTGCCTATCACCCCCAAATAGATGAGAAAACTGAGGTGGTAAATTAGAGTTTTGGAAACTTGTTATAGAGAATTATTGGAGAGAAGCCCAAGGAGTGGGATTTGGCTTTACCTCAAACAGAATTTTCCTACAATAGTTCAGTGATTAGATCTATAGGTAAATCTCCATTTTAGGTTGTTAACGGTAGAAATCCTATGGGTGTCTTAGATTTGGTGCAACTACCACTTGGGGATAGGATCAATGATGATGGGGAAGCATTTGCAGAACACATTCAATAGTTGCAGCAACAGGTGAGACAAAAATTGCATGCAAGTAATGAACACTTTATTTTTGTAAAAGATGCTCACTGACGATACCAGGTATTCAATGAAGGTGATTTGGTGATTGTTTATTTACGGAAGGAGCGGTTTCCTCGAGGAACCTACTGCAAATTGAAGTATAAATAAATTGGTCCGTGCAAGATTCTCAAGAAAATCAATGACAATACTTATAAGGTCGATTTACCAACTGACCTCGATATCTCCCTTGTGTTTAACGATTCTGATTTGTATATCTTCCATGGGGCCGATCTGGGTGATGAAAATAAGGCACAGGTGGATTGGCAACATGGCATTCCAAGAAAGAAAAAGGAAAAGATTGCACATATTTTAGATAAGAAGACCCTTCATACTCGGCAAGGCCAATACAACCGATATTTGGTCTAGTGGGAAGGCATAGCACCAACAGAGAGTACGTGGATTACAAAGGGTGACTTACTGAACCTAGATCCCATTAAATGACAACAGTTTGAAGACAGTAACTTGCAGGAGCTGTGTTCTTTTCAACCAGAGGAGAATGATGTAGGGATTTTTTCGGGGATTTTTCGAGGCTCATAAATTTTGACTCGGTTATCCGTTTGGGATGAAATTTTACGGGGAGTTGCATCTCGAAGAGTTGACTTCCATTCCAATAGGATCTCTTCAATTGGACATCGTTTCAACACTTTTTTAGGACCAAATTCCTTCATATAAGGCCTCAAATTGGGGTTTTAGTGTTTTTACGGGAATTTAATTTTTTCAATTATCAGTTATCTCTTAGTTTAGGAGCTTAATCAGAAAACAGAGTTGAAAAATAGTGTCACGCTAGTTATCTCTTAGTTAGTGGTCAGTTTTAGAGTCGTGCGAAAATTTTCTAAATTTAATTGTTTTTCTAAAATTAGTTGTTTTCAAAAATCTTGGATAGTAATTATAAGGGGTTGAACTTCGATTGTAATAGTTAGGATGGAGAAGGAATAAAAGAGATTTATTTTTCCATTTTCCCTTGTTTTCATGGTTTATTTGATCTTGTGAATGAATCTCAGGCTTTGGCTACATCAAATAGTTGAAATAAGGAGGTATTTCGACAACATGGTAATCATTATAGGATGGGAGGATGATAAATTATTAAAGCTGAAAGGGACATTTGCACAAGCACTCAACTATGCACATATTTCTCACTATGATGAAGGTACATTGTCTTCTAGTCTCTTGTGGCATGCTAGATTTGAGCACATCAACTATGATAGTCTTCGTTCATTGAAGAAAAATGGTGTTTCTAGTTTGCCTAACATTCCAAGGAACTCGAAGCAATGTGAAGCTTGTATCCTTGGGAAACATAGCAAACAACCGTTTCATGATTCCACTTCAAGAGCATGTAGAAAGGTAGAGTTGATACACTTTGATTTATGTCACCCCATTCCATCTACTTTTGATAATAAATATATCATGACTTTTATTGATGACTACACCATGATGTGCTGGGTTCACTTGTTGAGACATAAGTCTTAAGCATTTGAAACATTTAAAAACTTTCATGTATAGATTGAAAATGAAGCATAATCTAGTATTAACACTCTTCTTATTGATAATGGAGGGGAATATACTTATAATGAATTTTAAACTTATATTCGTCAACATGGAATCAAACATAAAACCACTATTCCATACAATCCTCAATAGAATGGTGTAGCAGAAAAAATGAACATGACACTCTTGAACATGGTACATTCAACACTTTTTTTCAAGAATGTGAAGTTGCTGTTTTGGGTTGATGCATTTCTATGTGCAGTGTATGTGAGAAACAAGAGTCCATCTCATGCTCTTGGGAACAAGACTTCTTATGAAATGTGGAATCGCTACATTCCTTTGATGATGCATCTCAGGGTTTTTGGTTCCACCTGCTATGCCTTAATTCCTAAGAAGAAAATAAACAAGCTTGGTGTAAGGAGTCGAAAGTGCATCTTCTTGGGGTACTCAAATACCACCAATGCATATCATCTTTACGATGATGCAAACAAAATTTATTCTTTCCAGAGATGTGGTTTTTCTTGAATCAAATAAGAATGACATGACTGTTGAGAGACAAATTGATCGTATGGATAGATTCACCCATGTAAAGAAATATCACGAGTTTGATGATGAGATTCCACATCTTGAAGGGGGGATCCCTATCTTGGATCAATCTCTGGAATCTCCTTTTGAAGTGACATCTACCCCTCCTGAAGAAGATCCAACCACTTCATTGGAGTATAGAATTCAATTTGATGATGTGGTTGAGATGATTGAAACATTGAACCTTGATGGGAATGCAAACCATTTCAATCGATGGAGCAAGATGGACCATCACAGAAAGGTACAAAGTGGTTCATAAAGACACTTGAAAGTTTTCATCTTGATGAAGTTGGAAATACAAGGACCATAAGTTATACAAGACAAGATGGAGGTGATGCATATAATTCAGATTCAAGTGATGTAAATGATATTGATGTTTCATTTGATTGCGAATTGAATTTATCTACTAATTTGAACCAACTTCTTTTGAAGACGTTGCTTCTCATGATGAGCGAAAAGAAGCCATGCAAAAGGAGTATGATACTCTCATAAGGAATGGGACATGGAAGCTGGTGGATCCGCCATTTGGAACCAAACCAATTAGTTGTAGATGGGTCTACAAGAACAAGTAAAAATCAAATGGCTCACTTGAAAAGAATAAGTTAAGGCTTGTGGCAAAAAGATATGCACATAAAAAAGACATAGAATACGAGGAGACTTTTGCATCCACAACAAAATGGGATACCATTCGTGCATTTTTGGCTTTGGCAACACAAAATAGGTGGAAGATTGATCACATGGGTGAAGACATCCTTCTTGAATGGAGACTTGAAGGAGAATGTCTACATGTCTCAATTAGAAAGATTTGCTATGAAGGGTCAACAACATAAGGTATGCAAGCTCATCAAGTATTTGTATTGCCTGTTACTTCCTGGAGAGGTACCCTATGATTTTTCACTTGGCTATACCATTGTAAGCCTAGGAAGATGAAAGTTAAATCCTTCTAGGCCATGTGGAGGCTTTTGTATGTGACGCCCTAGGCCTTTGTGGTCGGCCATGTCTGGTCCCTCTAGTCCCCACTCTCAATTCCTTTCGTCCTGGATATGATTGGAGGCCTTGGGATGGATCTATCAGGACACATGGTTTATGGGAGATAGGTTGTTTGTAGGGGTGATCACACTATGTAGGGCTAGTTCGACCCATGGTCTTGCACACCTATGTCAATTTTCCACATGGTCATGTGTCTAGAGTCTGTATGCATCTATTGGCCTTGGTGCATTTATCATTTTGCAATTCTCAACATGGCAATCTCAAAATTCACAACTTTCACATTCTCCGAGACAATTCACAAATCCTAATGCACGGGATCCCAAGGCCGAAAATACAATAGGGGCTCAGATTGATCGTCTTCATGCATACTTGACATGTCACATTGAAATTTGACAAAAAGCCAGGTTATAAGCATAAAGTCAGTTGCTGAAGGGTCACACAAGTATGGTATGGGTAAATGTGGCATAGGAATGCCATTACATAGCATGCAAGAATAATTTCAGTGACAAAGGTGAAGTAAAGCTCGTACTAGACTAAACTCATGTTGCGGAATTTTTCAATGCGATGGTTTGTATGTGTACATGGATTTGGCAAGCCATGCTAAAGAGTAAATTAAAAAATATATGAATGTTATATTCTAAAGTGATTTAAAAGGAAAAAAATCATTTTATATTTTAGATAAAGGAGCCCCCTTTATCCATGTCAAAGAAAAGTTGTTTTAAAGAAATGGCACCCCTTTTTACACATACTTTATGAAAAAGGGGAAAAGGTGATAATATTATAAATTGTAGGTGGGGCTAACTCAAAGAAAAGTCGATGACATCATGGGGCCGCTCCCTCTACTTGGTATTTGTTTAAATATTTAAACATCGAATTCATGAGCTTGGGGGCGGACTTGATATTGGTCTAGCCGTTGGATTAAAGGTAAACACGGGTC
>JZKD02S0109297.1:0-24513 GCA_000966675.3 Picea glauca | reverse complement strand
TCTCTTTCCTAGGTACAATCCTAGTAGCAAAGATTATAATCGATTCCTGCTTGGATGGATTTTCTTTCTTGTCAAAGGTTTGTGATGATCTGGTTATATTCTTTCTACAGACTTTGGAGCTGTGGAATTGGGCTGAGAACAAGAGTACGACAATTCCCGCTCATGAAGGCCTAATTGCTGCACTAGCTGCTTCTGAGGCAGCAGGCATTGTTATTTCTGCAAGTCACGACAAGACTGTAAAGCTTTGGAAGTAAATAAATAGGGTCTCTACAATGTAGCAGTCGATGCTCTTTTTCATTGTCTTTATAATATTTGCAAAGACAATAACGCAGTTGCAGAGAGAAAAGAAATAGAGTTATCATTCGATAATGACAATGAAAAACATGTCACATAATCTTGACCATACAGTTACAAGTAATATGAATAATGTTAACACATCATCAATGCCTAATTATTAATACATAATCAAGAAATAATGTCTGAATGCATACCTATGATGGCCCTTTATTACTGTGATGAAAGAATGTATACCTACGACGGTGTGGTGTCGATGATGTCGCATGTTTATTTTAATTGTTTCCTAATGTCCATGTAGTGGAAGTGATCTTATGAGTGTGTATAAACTATAATGCTTTCAATTACAAATCATATAGTAAGAGGAGTGTATGCAAGTTTCTTGTAACCGACTGCTCTGAAATAGTCTTTTAGCAAACATTAAACTCATTACAAGTAACAAAATATATAATGATGTTTGACATTTAAGCAACAAAAGTTGTAGTGGAGTTTGACTTTGATATACTTTGCATGTACTACGACGGATTTTTAACTTGCATTTTATGTGAGTGCTTGGCATTTATTGGAATCCTGAAATGTTTGAGAAACATTTCCCACACGTTTCCCTATTTTTTTTGAGGAGTTTCCAGCTTGAGATTGCCCTAAAACACCTTTTTTGTTTGGTGTTGACATGGCAGGGATGTGGGCTCCATGTCAGCTGTTATGCACCATGGAAAACAACCTATGAGCCCAAAATTCAAATTTTTGGAGTTAAAATATGGAAATGAATTTATTGCTTTCTAGTTTTCTACTTGCTAGTATGAAAGAATCGTTTTCTATAGGGGGGATTTGTTTTTATTTGGTTGGAATGTTGTCTACGATTTATTTTCCCCTTCGCACTATATTTCATTTTCCATCAATTGTGGAATTCAGGGCAAATAAGACTCGTTTTCTATAGGGGGAATTTGTTTTTATTTGGTTGGAATGTTGTCTACGATTTATTTTCTCCTTCGCACTATATTTCATTTTCTATCAATTGTGGAATTCAGGGCAAATACAAACAAATTATAGAAATGATTTTTTTGTTGTTTTAATAAAATTTGTTTTCAAATTAGCAAATTTTTAACAATTTTTTCTGCTATAACTCGGGAAATTTCGTACTAACAAATTTTTTTTTAAGTAGTTTTCTTGTTCTCAATGAGATGAGGTTTTTTTTTAATAGTTTTCTTGTTCTCAATGAGATGAGGTTTTTTTTTAATAGTTTTCTTGTTCTCAATGAGATGATGGAATGCATAATATTCCATACTAGTTGGGTTAAGATAGATTTGCTTTTTCAACCTTATCCTATGAATGGGTTATAATTGTTTTTAGTTTTTCGTATTTTATTTGAATATGTCTCCACTACATACCCTTGTTCCCTGTTTCTTAAAATTCTGAAGTTACCATTTTTGAAACTCATCCATTTCAGAAACTTTTGTTGTACCTGAGTTTTGTGCAATATTGCAAGTTCTATTCTCTATTTAGTCTTAGTTGATTATTATCCTCCTATATCTAATTCATACGATGCACATTAAAGCCTCCTACACATTCAGTAGATATATGTGAAGCCAAGGAAACATAGGAGGCCTTTAAGTGTTATTTTTGGACATTGAATATGTGCATTTGAAATATGTAGTATTTAATGATTGTGTTAACGATGATATTGTGTATGTCATGGTTGTTTAGAAGGATTTTGAATGAATAATATCATGGTAGCAATTCTCAGTTTACATAAACATAATCTGAAATTGGTGGAACAAATTAGAAGTTGTAACGTCCTCAGCCTCCTAGGCTGCACCACATCATTGCAATCTCAACTTTTGTTGCTAGGATATTGTTTGTAGCAGCCCAAGCTCACTATTGGACAATGCTACTTCAAAATTCCTAGTGCACAGATACTACTTATAACGCTTCTTGTTACAAGTAGATCGGGTTAACTGCACACAACCTTAAGGTACTGTGTCCAGATCCGTGTTGAGTCTCGCTCTACGAGTATACCTCTTTTAATGCAATTATAGTAGTGGAATAAATGTCACAAAACAACTGTGCGCTTAGCCCTTCAGAACACATAAATTTGTTGTGCACGCAAACACTGCTCACATAATATCACCGTGTGCGCAATCAATCCAATGTTGCACACATATTCTATTATCTTTGTGTGCGCAAACTATTTCACTATGCACTCGACGAATCATACCATGCCTAGGTATCCTCTAATCATACTACATAGTTTATCTTACAGGAATAATTGTCATACTTCTCATGTGCAACAATATATACAAATTAATCATATATTTAGCTAACAGGAAACACTTATAACCATCATGCCCACATATGTTGCAACACACAGGAATAAGAAACACATATAAATATATATGCAACAACATTACACAAAATTAACCACAACATTCAAATGCAATTTCATACAGGAAAATAAGCCCATTTAAAATATAACATTAGAGCACACAGTAATTAAACAAGCATGTGAAGGACACTTATCTTTTATGAAAAGTCACCAACGTTCCTCCTAGCGATAAACTCTGTCACTCATAGTCTTTCGGCGACAGGTCACCATCGAGTTGGGGCTTAAACTCCACAGGAAAAATGGTTCTTACTGCCAGGCTATGGTATGATATTCAACAAAAAGACTTGGTTCAAGGTGTCAACAACTGCAACTAGCCTATAGTCCCTCATTCCGCACATTTATGTCCCACCCCAGGAAGTGTGCCCCTTCTCTGTTCAACAGTCCTTCGATTGCCCCACTTCCCTTTTGGGGCTTCAACAACATGTCAGACAAGAAGTTTCAGAGCCCTATATCTAATGTCCAGTGTATCGATGAACAATTCCCAACAAACTCTCACTTGGAGAGAATGCTCACAGGCCTGACAACCTGCCTCTTCGACAATAAACAAGCCTTCCCAAGCACAGGGTTAAGCAATAACAATAAGTTACAACGAAATATGTATTCCTTCATCGAGAAAATTCGTCTGAATGATCCTCGAAAATGAGTGATCATCCCTCGAACTACACTAAGGCAAGCAATATATATTGCATGCCTTCAACTCGACACTTGTCACCTTCAGAATAGTTTTAGCCACTTGGTGACTCGTTCCCTACCCTCGAGAACTTAGGATAAATACATATCCCTAAATTAAACTACCATAAATATTAATAAAATATTCCCTTGACTTAAGCTTCCCCTTTTTCCTTTTCCGTAGAGTTTAGCCCCCCGTCTCTTTTCGTCTGAGTTGAGTCTGTGCGCAGTGATGTGATTATATTAACAATCTTGAGGGTGATTACATTTACAATACATGTGCACTAGCCTTTTTGCATCTAGGCTTACCAGCCTTAAAACACAACATATATACAAAGGCTCTCTGACCTCAAAACTGCGCACTTAATCTGGTGTGCGCAAGACTTTGGGATGTGCACACTCTTCTTTTGGTGCGCCATCTTCACACACTTTCACAGGTACACGCTACACTATGAAATGTGCACGTTCTTTCATTGATGCACAAACCTCGTGCAATCACCAACTACAGAATGCACACACAAAACTTAATCCAAGACTTGATACATTCCCCTCCCCCTTATTTATGCATCGTTCTCAGTGCATTACATACACATGTATACTCAAAACTTTCAAAAGTCTTCAAAGAGATGCAGATACTCTGTCCGCATAACATCCTCATGTTCTCAGGTTGCATCCTTAGGATCGTAATAGGTCCACTGGACCTTTACTAGTCCCACTGCGTGATTCTGGAGCATCTTGATTTTTCGACCCAATCTGCGCACTGGTTGAACTCGAAAGTCGCCCTCTTGATCCACCCGAATCACATTCCAATCAATGACATGATTAGTATCAGATACATACTTTTTAAGTAAAGAAACATGGAATATGTTATGAATACTCCAGGATGCAGGTAGAGTCATATATGCGACATGACCAATCCTCTCTATAATTTCGAATGACCCACAATATCGTGCTGCTAGCTTAGAGCAATTCTCCAACTTCAGGGAACTTCCTCTTGCTTTCACTTTTAGGAACACATGGTCACCCACTTTAAATTCTCTAAAAGTTCGACCTTTATCTATGCATCTTTTATGTCTGTCTTTGGAAACTTTTAAATTTTGCTTTATTTTTATCATTTGCTCTTCCATTTCCCATAGCATATATGGCCCAACCACTGTGCGGTCTGTTGGGTTATCCCAACTCACGGGTGTGTTGCACCTTCTACCATACAATGCTTCAAATGGACTCGTCTTTAAAGATGTTTGATATCTTTTGATACAAACAAACTCTACCAAATGCAAGTAGTCTTCCCATTTTGATGGTTTATCCATCACATACATCCTCAACATATTTTCTATTACCTGATTTACCCTCTCTATTTGTCCATTTGTCTCATGGTGATATGTTATGCTAAAGTTCAAACTTGTCCCAATTCCTTTAAATAATCCTTTCAAAAAATTGGAAGTGAACTTGAGATTTCTGTCAAACACAATTGTCTTAGGAACACTGTGAAATTTAGCAATTTCTCTCATGTAGATATCAACAATATTAGTTTCCTTGTAAGTTGACTTCACTGGACAAAATGGGCAGCTTTTGTGAGCTTATCCACTACCACCATGATGGAATCATGTTGCTTGGTTGATCTAGGCAGGTTAGTTATAAAATCCATCGTTATAACTTCCCACTTCCGCTTAAGAATGAGCAAAGGCTGTAGCAAACCAACTAAATGTTTGTGCTCAACTTTGACCTTTTGACACTCAAGGCATCTAGCAATAAAATCAACAACTTCATTTTTCATACTTGGTCAATAGTATTGCTTCTTGACTGCGACAATTGTCTTCTGGTAACCTAGATGTCCAACATAAGGAACCTTATGCATCTTTGACAATATCAGGCCCTTCAACGCCTCATCATTTGGCACATAGACTCTGCGTCTATACATGGTGATCCCATCCTCTCTTAGTTCATAACCTTCCAAATTGTGTTGCGAGATACCTTGATGTAAAGCTGCCTTTATGTCCACATAGCGCTGATTTGATTTGGCAACTTCCAAAAATTTGTTGCACAAATATGTCTGGTACATGTTAATGGTTGCAACATGCATCTCATGCACCCTCTTGTTGAGTGCATCAGCCACATTATTCTCTTTACCCTTGATATGCTTTATATCAAAGTCATACTCATTTTGGAATTCTAACCACCTGCTTTGTGAGACATTTAAACTTGGTTGTCCAAACAAATATTTTAGAGCACAATGGTCTGTTCTCAGCTCAAATCTTTTACCCATGAGATAATGTTTCCACATCTTCAAGGCATGCACTATAGCTGCCAATTCTAAATCATGGGTGGCATAGAGCCTTTCGTTCTCTTTTAGCTTTCTTGATTCATACCATACATCATGCTCATTTTGACTAAGGACTCCACCGAGTCCTTCCTTGCATGCATCCATGCACACAACGAACTCTGCAGTTGGATCTGCAATCCTTAGTATCGACGCACAACTTTCTCGATTCACAATCCAGAGTCCATTCAAATTACACACCTTTCTTCTACAGGGATGTGATTTGATGTGCAATCTTTAAGAAGCCTTCAATAAACCTTATGTAGTACCCTGTTAGTCCCATGAAAGATCTCACTTTTGTGACATTTCTTGGTGTTGGCCATTCCTCAGTGCCTTTTAACTTCGTTAGGTCCACAATTATTCCTTCCTCTGAAATGACATAACTCAAATAATGAATCTTCCTCTGGTAAAATAAACAGTTACTCAACTTTACATAAAGTTGATGCTCTCTCAATACCTTCAACACCATCTTCAAGGGCTGCTCATGTTCTTCTTCAGATTTAGAGTAAATAAGGATGTCATCCAAAAATACGACGATGAACTTATCCAAGTATTCTCTGAAAACTCCATTCATTAAACACATGAAGACAACTTGTGCATTCGACAACCCAAATGGCACAACTGTGAACTTGTAATGGCCATACCTAGTTATGAAGGTAGTCTTGTTGATGTCTTCCTCTTTTATTCTCACTTGGTGATATCGAGATCTAAGATCAATCTTGGAAAACATCCTTCCGCCCCTTAGCTGATCAAACATGTCATCTATCCTTGGCAAAGGATATTTGTTCTTCACTGTTACCTTGTTCATCTGCCTGAAGTCTATATAGAGACTCAGTGTACCATCTTTCTTTTTCACAAAAAAAACTGGCGCAACCCCAAGGTGACACACTTGGACGTATATACCCCTTCTTCAGAAGCTCTTCAAGTTGCATATGCAATTCCTTTAGCTCTGGTGTACTCATCATATAAGGAGTCTTGGATACAAGAGTTGCTCCCGACATCAAATTTATAGAGAAATTGATATCTCTTTTTGGTGGCAACCCTGGTATTTCTTTAAAGACATCCTCGAATTCTTTCAGTACTGCACAATATTCAACACTTGGCACTTTATCCATGGGTGCCTCCTCTATGTGCGCTGCAAATACTTGACATCCTTTCCTGTAGCTTTTCTTCAATTACAAGGCTGGAATTTCTCTGATAGTCACAACTCTTGGAATGCCTTGAACTGTTCTCAAATTTCCTTATTCATCCATGCAAGTAAATGTTTTATTATAATAGTCTAGAACAACATGATGCTGGTCCAACCAACCCATGCTAAGGAGGCAATCATACGAGCCCAAATGTATGATATTCAAATTAGCTTTTATGCGTATGCCATTCATATCCATTGAACATGCCTTAATCATCTCATTAATTTTCTTTTTTACCCTTGTAGCCAATTGCACCAACCAAGGTTTTCCAAGTTTGCTTATCGGCAATTTGAGTCTTTCCACCATTTTAGGATCTAGATAACTATGACTAGCTCCTGAGTCAATTAAAATAACAATGATTTGATCATTAATCTTACCTTCCACCTCGGTCATGTGCGATTGAAACTCAACTTGCTTGTTGTCTAGGGCTGCGTAAATTCTAGGTACACTTCTACCATGTCTTCGACTATCACAATTTGTCGTACACTGTGCACAATCCTCGTTTTTTCACCTATTTGAGGGAAATATCTTAACATATGGTTTATGTCACAACCCCAACACTTCATTGGAGGCTGCCTTGGCCTGGTTTCCATTGCCTTAGTCATTCTGGGCTCCTTCGAAGTTGGTTGTCCTTACACAATATTTCTGAAAAATGATGGCTTAGTCCCTTTCTTCCTCTGTTCCACCTTGCTTTTCATCTTGTCTTCCCAAGCCTTTTGGAAATTCGGTCTTCCCCTTTGCTGATCATAGAGACATTTAGCTCTCCTTATAGTTTCTTCCAATGTCTAGGGATCATCATATTGTATCTTATTGCTAATAAATGATGGTAGTCCACTCAGGGACCTTTGAATCTTCACTTGTTCATCCTTGATAAAAGACACATATTTCAACAGCTCTAAAAATCTCCTTTTGTACTCATCTATGGTCATGCTCCCAAGCTTGAGTTCAAAGAACACCTTCATTTTCCTATCATAGTGGCGCTTGGTTAAATATTTATTTTCAAAATATTGCTTGAATTCCCTCTAAGTAACCTTCTTCTCATCAATGTGTTGCACTTGCACATATTGATCCTACCACATTGATGTTTTCTCCTTTTGCTGATAAATAACAATTCGCCTTTCATCCTACGAGGATTAATTATGCAGCTGGAAGTATTTCCTCATACCCAACAACCAAGTCTCTGCATCCTTATCCTTCTTATGCTCACCATCAAAAGTAGGAGACTTGATCTTATTCATTTCTCCTTGTAGCTCGTCCACCCCATTCCTTCTCTTATGATTTCTAATAGGAGATGGACTCAAACTACTGCGCACTCTCCCAGCTGAATATCTTGGAGAGTGATGGAGATGCATGTCAAGGATTTTTGGTTTTCTTCCATCATCATGAGATCTGTGTCTTCCTGACCTACTTGTCTATGTCTCTTTATCCATCTTTTTCTCAATTATGTCCAAGCTTTGTAGCAACTTGATGTTGAATCCATCTTGTTCCTCCTTGGATTTCATAAGCATGTCATTATCAACTTTATAACTTTGGACATCCTTTTGCAAATTTTTTATGGTATCTACCAAGTTCATGCTCTCTTTTAAGCCTTCTCTATGTCCATTGGATTTTGTACCTTCAATAACCATACTAGCATACAACCTTTCCATTTCTTCATCCTGACTCTAGGTTCTCTGCGCATTTGCCCTGCTTTTAATCTCTGCATTGATCATGTCCTGAACTAATTGTTGTTAATTTTGCAAAAAATGTAGTCAACAAGATTTGTTAGACTAATCAATGTGACAATTTTACGAGAGTTATACACAATTTGTTTGAATCCATTTTTTCCTTTTCCCTTGGGATGATTTTTAACATCCAAACTCTAGTGTGCACACCCGTGCATCACTATTTTTGCACGCATCACAACTCTATATCGTGCACCAATGGTTTTCTGCACAAAATAAAGTATGCACTGTGCAACACCAATACTTAACGCACACGTCTATTTCATGCTAATCTCTGGCCCATACAAGTCCAATGTTGAATCAATTACTTTGATACCAGGATGTAACGTCCCTAGCCTCCCAGGCTAGACCACGTCACTGCAACCTCAACTTTTATCGCTAGGATATTCTTTGTAGTAGCCCAAGCTCACTACTAGACAATGCTACTTCAAAATTCCTAATGCGCAGATACTACTTATAATGCTCTCCTGGTTACAAGTAGATCGGGTTAACTGTGCACAACCTTAAGGTATTGCGCCTAGATTTGTGTTGAGTCTCTCTCTATGAGCATACCTCTTTTAATACAATTATAGCAGCGAAATAAATGTCACAAAACTACTGCGTGCTTAACCCTTCATAACACATAAATATTGTTGTGTGCGCAAGCACTTTGCTCACATAATACTATTGTGTGGACAATCAATCCAATGATGCACGCATATTCTATCATCTTTGTGCGCGTGGACTGCTTCCTTGTGCACTCGACGAATCATACCATGCCTAGGTATCCTCTAATCATACCACATAATTTATCTTACAGGAATAACTGTCATACTTCTCATGTGCAACAATATATACAGATTAATCATATATTTAGCTAACATGAAACACTTATAACCATCATGCCCACATATGTCGCAGCATACAGGAATAAGAAACACATATATAAATATATATGCAACAACATTACACTGAATGAACCACAACATTCAGATGCAATTTCATACATGAAAATAAACCCTTTTAAAATATAACATTAGAGCACACAGTAATTAAACAAGCTTGTGAAGGACACTTATATTTTATGAAAATTTACCAACTGTGTGTTGGACTCAGAGGTTCCTCCCAGCCATAGACTATGTCGCTCATAGTCTTTTAGCGACAAGTCACCCCCGAGCTGGGGCTTAAACTCCACAGGAAAAAGGGTTCTTACCGCCATGCTATGGTACAATATTCAACAAAAAGACTTGGTCCAAGGTGTCGACTGCTGCAACTAGCCTACAATCCCTCATTCCCCACATGTCTGTCCCACCGCATGAAGTGTGCCCCTTCTCTGCTCAACAGTCCTTCGACTTCCCCACTTCTCTTCCGAGGCTTCAACAACAGGCCGAACAGGAAGTTTCAGAGCTCTGTATCTAATGTCTAGTGCACCATGGAACAATTCTCAACAAAATCTGACCTGGAGAAAATGCTCAGGGGCCTGACAACCCGCCTCTTTGATAATAAAAAATCCTTCCCAAGCACATGGTTAAGAAATAACAGTAAGTTACAACAAAATATGTATTCCTTTGTCGAGGAAATACATCTGAATGATCCCCGAAAATGAGTGATCATCCCCCGAACTACATTAAGGCCAACAATATATATTGCATGCCTTCAACTCAACACTTGTCTCTTTCGGAAGTAGCTTTAGCCACTCGGTGACTCATTCCCTACCCTCGGGAACTTAGGATAAATACATATCCATAAATTAAACTACCATAAATATTAATAAATATTCCCTTGACTTAAGCTCCCCCTTTTTCCTTTTCCGTAGAGTTTATCCCCCAATCTCTTTTCGTCTGAGTTAAGTCTATGCGTAGTTATGTGATTATATTAACAATCTTGAGGGTGATTACATTTACAATATAGGCGCACTAGCCTTTTTGCATCCAGGCTCACCAGCCTTAAAACACGACATATATACAAAGGATTTTTGGCCTCAAAGTTTTGCGCTTAATCTGGTGTGCGCAAGACTTTGGTATGTGCGCACTCTTCCTTTGGTGCGCCATCCTCACACACTTTCACAGGGGCACACTACACTATGAAATGTGGACGTTTTTCATTAATGCACAAATCTCGTGCAATCACCAACTATGGAATGCGTGCACAAAACTAAATCCAAGACTTGATACCAACAACTTCCCATCTTATGTATATACACATTTGGGGTTCATCCTAGGGGTATTACAGAAGTGATGACTTGGAGATTCTTACGATAATCATTAGTGCACGAGTGTAATTTAAAATTTGATGGAATAAATTAAAAGGTTGAAATGTAAAATATTTAACTAGGGAAGTGGAAGAATGATATAAGCTTGTTACATTGTTGGAGTAATTACTTGATCACTTTTCTTATTGAGGGAAATGATCAATGTTGAGGGGAAATCCTATGGGGAGCAAAGAAAAAAGACCCTCCTTTGTTTATATAGAGGCAATACTTCTCTTTATGAAGATGATACCAAATAATATTCATTGTTATTTCTTATCTTGTTAACATGTAGAATGGAAAAATACTAGAGAAGAAACCTCAAAATAATCATGTGGCTCCAAATAAAATTAGGCTTTTAAAATAACCAAATAATCAATTAAGCTTGTTACACCCTAGATCCTTTGAAGTGTACCCTATATTTTTTTTTCACGAGATGTGACCACTCCGATGTGGCCAAAGTGTGATGGTTTTCTTTGTATGTGGCCATGATGGGATGATTTTGGTATACAAGTGTTGATTAGAGGTTGCCCATATCCCTTCAGTTAGGCGGTCATGGAATGTCCTCATAGTTCCCATTTTCAGGGTGCTTGGTTTTATTGCTCCAGTCAACTACCCCTTCATAGTCGGTAACTCTCTTTAGATGTTGTATATTTATGTCCTGGGTAGGTATGCGGACATTATGAGATGGATCTACTAGGATACATGATTTATTATTATTAGCTTTGGAAAAGGTGATTGTGCTTTGTAAGGGTTGTCATACCCGTGGTTTAGCACACCTTACCCACATGGACCCTCTCTTTCTTATGTATGTACCACACTTGGGCCTTCAGAGGCCATTGTACACATGATTATCCAATTGCACATTTTTTGAGGCAATATTACATGCATAACACAAATTTTGAGCCATTGGTCACTCTCTCTGAGACACGGACATGCCATTTCCACCCACATGGACATCCTATGCATTCTCCATGTGTCAAAAGCTAGGACATTCCCTTCCTTTGGCTTCTTTTGAAGCAAATTTATCATTAAAAAAGGGTCGAATTTACTTTGGGGCACTTCAAGAAGATGTTGGGGCATGCTTGAAGCAAATTTGATGATGTGGAGGTCACTTTAGTGACTTGGTACTTGTTGGGGGTTAATTTCACCCTTATATTTTGAGGTGGATGCACTTTATTACCATCATTTGATTACTTATGCAACAATTTGAAGAGGCCATCCATTTTTGGGGTTAATTTATAGCTTGGGGTGAGGTCGTCCCCCTCTTCAAGATAAATGTTGCAAGTTGAGTGGCCAAGGTTTATTCCTTGCAACACTATGAACCCTCCCCAACCCTCTTCAAGTGGAATGTTGTACCAAAAAGGCCAAACTAGCCCTCTTAGAAGCTTGACGTCATTTTTTTATTCAAGGTTTTATGGCCAATTTTTTTTACTCGAAGGGTCATTCCCATGCTTCATGGAGGTTCCTTGACCTTAGGTATGGACATGGTCAAGATTTGGAGACATATTTCAAGGATTTATGGACATTATTTGAGCATATTTTGTTGAAGTCGTCCCCTTCTATGAGGGTTTTAACATTGTAAAACATCATTTAATGGTATATCTTAACCTCTGATTTGTGTGGGTGACAAGTCTTCTTATTTTATTCCTGTCCTATTTTAGAAGAATAAGAGTTGAGAGGAGGTGAGAGCCTCATCTATAAATATAGGCCCTCCTCTCACTCATTTTTTTTGTGAATTGTTGGAGATTATTTGTGGAGCCATTTAATAGAAGATCTTTACTTGGTGCATTGTTTGTGTTAATTCTTGGATGCTCTATCTTTCTTGGTTATTCTTCTTGACATATTTTTTCAAAGGTTATTGTGATTATTCAAGTTCTACATAAACTAACAATATCAATCCATTGAGGAGTTATAAATTTCTTGGAGGGAGGATGTCTAGGGTTTTTATCTCTTCCTTCTTCCCTAAAACGATTTGGTAAGGGATTATCTCTTGTCCTAATTAGTTCTATGCTCCTTGGCAAGAGTTTCAAGCATTGTTTCTAAGTCTTTTGTTGATCTTGTTGGTGAAGGCTATTCCCTTGGGGAAACCATTCTTGTAGGGCATTGCTTATCATGGTTTGTCTTGATTATTAAGAGACTACTAGTCTTGTGGCCCTAGTCTCTAGTTCTAATCCATAAATATGGATAATTGATTTTTAGAGGGGCATACTTCTTGACCCCATAAGCCCTAGGTGGAGATAAGGCTATGCCCCGACTCCCAACATTCACCAACCAAAAAATCTAAAATTTAATTATTTTCTTTTTTTTCCATAAAATATAAAAAATACAAAGATACAAACTGTAAAAAATATTTATTTTGTTTTCTAGAATAAATCTAACATTTTATCTTTGTTTTCTAGACATTTTCCTCCACGAGATTATGCCAAATTGTTGAGTTTTATCCCTAGGAGGAAAATTGGCCCTCTTGGACAACTTTTTATTGTCTTATGTAACATTCTTGTGGCCGATTTAAGGGTTTATTCAATTATGGAAATTAATTACAACAAAAACCATAATTGTTGAAACCCTAGAGTTAGGGTTCAACCATAAAAGGTGATATATAACCCTACCCTTGCTCTTATTTCACTTTGGAATTGTTTATTAAGTTTATCTAACACATTCTAACGATGAAATTTAGCTCCTTAAAGGTTCATTGTTGTTATATTTTACTTTGGAGATTTTTTGGTCAAACCCTAGGGGAATTTGCACCTTTTTTGCAAGTTTGAAGTAATTGCTTGGATAATATTAACTTGTACTTCCTTTTTACCATTGCTTGGTTGTTTTTATACTAATATATCATTGTCCCAACAAGAAGTGCCCAAGGATTTTGATCCCAAGTGCCTCTAAGCACTCTAGGGTCACTTTTTATAGTCCAAATCTATAATTTTTTGTGTTTTCTATCATAAATCAGATTCTAGAAACTAAGCACAGTAGCAAACTAGTCCAGTTTAAAACAAACAATCAAGGTGTAACACATTTATATCAATTATCCTTGATTTTTGCAACAAGATGTCACTCTTGCGCGGTAAAAGGTACATATTTCATCATTTTAAGAGTGATTTTATAGTGCTAGTTTGTATTTCCTACTGTAGAATATTTATATCGGATATCAACACTTTTATAATTAGCTCCTAACCCTATCTACACTATGGTATTTTTTCCACTAACTCTTGGTTGAACATTTACTAAGGCATTAGTCTGTCTAACATCCATTGAGGTGTGTAGTTGGAAGGATTGAGATACCCCCTTTGGTCTCTAGGAGCTGGCCTAAAGTGAAGGGGAGATTTTACTAAGGTGACAATGGTGCATTTTCCATATTGTGATATCCCCGCTAGCAATCCCCCAAGGGATACTAGTTTGGGTGGTAACAAAGCCCAATGTTGCCTATCGAAGGACCATTGAAGCATACTCATAAAAACAAAGAAGGTGTTGATTACAAAATATGTTTGTTTGATGTAACACAACCATGGGTCTATTATTCATATTATCTAAGAGAAAATCTAAGATATTGCAGAAGATAGGAAAGATCGAAAGGGACGATGGTCTTTCAGAAAAGCTTTAAAAGACATTGCATTTATATCAAATGAGGTTGAATGTTAGGGACCTAACCTCCCTAACCCCTCACATAGATAGAAATATATTGTCCATGTAATAAAGGACGAGATTAGTGAATAAGGCCTATTTAATAAATATGAACAAGTCAATGTAACAAGACCTAATAGAAGTTTCCGCTTATTGAAAGATCTTCCTCTAGAATGTTCTTTAGAAGATATAATTAATATCAATAAGAGTAGGAGGCATAAGAAATATTTGTCTTGAGAATTATTGTAATAGAACTCTGCTCTGCTGGAGGTTTCCCCCTCGAAGAGGCAAGTGAACATTGTTTTTTTTTTAATAAAAGTATTATTTATGGTACTGCTCTTCTCAATATTTTGTTGCTCCCTTGATATCTACTAAATATTCATGTTTCCGAATATTATATTACATCTAGTACCTTACAAGTGGTATCAAAACACTTTCCTTGGCAGGAATTGTGGGTAATTTTTTTTCCAGAGTAGAGACGTGTACTGTTGGAATTTTTAAATCATAGAGATCTTTCGTTCAATGGATAAAACTGCGGTGGGGAAAACTACACGTAGGTGATACAAACAATTTCACGGAATTGCCTAGAAACCAAAGTTTCACCCTTGTTGAAAACCTATGTAACCCATGTTGGTACCCCTCAAGTAGTACCGCATCAAACAAAATCGATACATGGCCATCACTTCCACGTACCGACAGGTATATCGGGAGTCCCCTAAGTCTCCTGAAACTAGCCCTAGATCAAACAATCGGCCACCTGACTACTATAGTGCCACCAAGAAAAGTACTTGGGAAGATACTCTATAGTACCTGGGTAATCAGGTAGTATGGATAAGGGTACGATTGAGACTCCTTATTTGGTGCCCTGAGATATTGGGCGGATTACTATTGTTCGACTTCGCATGTATATTAGAGAGCTATAGCACAGGGAAAACCCTTCTCCATAGGCACCCTGCAAACACTAACTTGGGGGGAACATACCAGACAAGGACCATAAAGGATATTTTTCCTGCGCAACCTTGCCTCCTTCATTATGGTTGCGAAATTACTACACATTTTTTTCTATTAAGAATATGGGCATTTCAACACTACAGTGTTATTCAGGTCGAAGTATAACTATGCAAGAGTAAAAAAAATGAGTATAGTGGTTCCATCGACACCCTTATTTGGGACCTATCCCATTGGACTCCTCTCTTTGCCCTGATCACAGTGGTACCTATAATTTTTAAGTCTGTTTATTTTCGTGGACCTGACCCCCTTTTCAACACTCTTATTTGTGACCTATCCCATTGGACTCCCCTTTTCGCCCTAATCATTGTGGTACCTATCACTCATAAGATTTTTTTGTGGTCCCATCCATCCTTCCCGACACCCTTATTTGATACCTATCACATTGCATTCCTCTTTTCACCCTTATCACTGTCATATATATCATTTCTTTGTCTTTCTTCTATGGACCCATTTCCCCTCCCCCACACCTCTCATTATCAAATGGACACCACTCGCAACCAAGAAATCCTTCACCTGTAAGAAGAATCCAAACAAAACAGGGACAACATCCATAGAGTGACTTTGGAAATTTCTTACGCTAATTCCAAATTAGAAACCTTCGAGGCCAACATTACGGGCAAATTTGCAGTAGTTAAGGGTGAATTGGCCTCCCTCACCACCACTCTCAACAAATCATTAAAATAGTCCCATGACTCTCCCTCCTCTGAAAAACCTTCACACTATGAAGGTGAGGACTCTTCTCATAATATGGCCTTTCATTCCAACTCCCTTTATCGTGGCCCCGTCTTCCCATAGTTGACGTGAACAAATTTTATGGCTCATATCCCATAGACTGGGTCACTCAAATGGAACATTATTTCTTCTTGCATGGAATTACTGATGAGCTGGCCAAATTTCGTTATGGGTTTCCTCTATCTGGATCCTAAACGATGGCAATGGTCACAATGGCATAGAAAGACACACTAAGGGTATGTTTCTTGGACACAGTTTGTTGCAGATCTTTATGAATGCTTTGACACTGACATCCACCATCTAGGTCGTTTGACCAAGTTGAAACAATCTGGCATAGTGGAAGACTTTATATCTACCTTGTTATCACACAATTTGTAGGTTGGGCAAAGACCGACCCAAACCACAAGACGATGATAATTAGGAGAACACCTACCCACTGCCACATCATATAGGTATTCCCGTCACGTTAGAGATGAAGTGATCACCTCAAGGGGGGAATCCCGGATGACCCTAGGGGGAAATGAGATGGAAAATGAGTGAGTGGAGATGAGGTCCCTATAGGTCAAGATACTAGATGGAAATGGTGGCTTGATAATGAGTCTTGAAGTTTGCTTGAGGTTGCCAAGTCTTGGAGTACCTATAGAAGAAGTTTGTACCTGCCCGAGACACAAAGAAAGACAAGTATACAAGCCTGCAAATAAGTGGAACGGCAAGTTAAGCTTGTTTTCCCTAATTTCAGCGGTCAACAAAGATATATATCAGCAAGTAACTTCTTGTTAGAGCTGCTTAACAAATGCTAAAATTCTAACAAATGATGTAAAAGATAAGCTAGCTAAACACTAGTATAACTCTAGTATAAAAGCAAAAGACTTTAGCAATGAAACAAGGCTATAAGAAACAAGTACTTCAGAGATATTATTCATCCTTATGGCTATAACTATTTTCTGCTTCAGTAGAATATTTCAGTGAACAAAACACTTACACAAACCACCCAAAAAATGCGATAGGACTAGTAGATTATAGGGGCAGTTTATTAGCAAATCTTAATGGCTGAAAAAAGAGTTAAAATCAAATTAGAATAGTAGTTTTCTGCAGCCCTAATAGTTGTATCTTTTGTTACGTTGTAACTCCAAGAATACTAAGCAAAGTGGGATTCCCTAGAGGCTCTAGCTACCTCAAGGCATCACAAAAAGTTTCCAACTTGAACAAGATCAATATCTCACTAAATCACGTTTACCAAGACAAACACTTTATTTATCCAATGCAAACTTCATATTAGTCCCTTTAAAAATGGGTGAATGGAGTCTTTAAAACACAAGTTAGATCAAAAATATCTCTAGGGGTGTAAACCCTCTTACTCCCTAGGGCTTGCAAACCAAACTCAAGGTAGATCAAGGAGAGTGTACACCCTTGTACTCCTTAAAGATACCTTGCAATAAAAGACTTGTAAACTAGAAAATGAAGAGAAAATTATGGAGGGTGTATGCACTTGACCCCTTGAGCAAGTCGTTGGAGTAGAAGGTTGAGGTTGTTGGGACTTCTAGAACCTCCCTCTCATGCGCTATATCCTCCTCAAGTCATCTCCCACAAAATCATGCCAATTGTCAAAGAGTAGCAACTCTACCACCACAACCTCAACCCTAGGTGACGTCAAGCCCTCTTTGTATGGTGTTTTGGCCACAAGAGTAAGTCATTGGGCTAGTAAGAGATTGGGTTAGGTCTTCCATGGTGTCATATCAGGACTCCAAAGGCACTCATCATCATCCAACATGTGGGCCCTGGTATCCAACCTGTGGGATTCAAGCCCCAAGGAAGCCCAAGCTAGACTTGTTCCTCCAAATCTGTACACCAACTAGGTCCTGCAAAGACAATGAATACACCCTCCAAGGATCTAAATTCAAATGCATCATGATGAGTAAATCAAATCAATAAAAGATCCATCCAAGCATGTACATCCAAAATACCTCATCAGAATAAACAAGTGCTCAAAGACCCTATGCAATTTGCCAAGTTTATGTATGGGAGGGTTGACAAAGTGGCCTATTGGGTGAATCGTACCTCAAGTTTAGGAGTGTTTCCCAAGAAGATATTTCTCTAAGTCATGTGGATGAAGTGGCATGGATGGGTGAAAGAGTCTTGGGCATGGGGTTCATGACATACAATGGATTGTAGTGTCTCATTTACGGGTGCCTTTGTAGAGGGTGTGTTGCACCTTCGTTTTCAATGCAACCTTTTTCCAAACCCATTTATTTCTGTTTATTCTTTTAAGATGTTTCCAGGTTAAAGCCAAGGTGGGGCTTCTACCTAAGCATGGAAACCAATTCCCACCTTGAATCTACCCTGGTCACATCATGCTTCCCCAAGTTGAAAACATGTGTGGGGCTTCTACCTAAGCATGAAAAACAGTACCCACACGCGATCCACCTTAGTTGGCATTTGTATTAGTTATTTTTCACGGATCCCACTAGTTTCTTATGAGAGACATTTCATTGTCCTCAGGATCATTGGTCGAGCATCTAGAAGGTTCATGATTGGATTTTATCTTTTTCTAGCTACACCTCTGGGCCTTCAACCCCTTCTTCCCATGAAATGAGGGACAACTCCTTCTTGGGTCAGTACACCCGAAAATCCCAAAGGGTAAGGAGGTGAGGGGGTGAAGTGTGGAAAGTGACAAGTATGGTCGAGAATGGCACGATGAATCGTCAAGAGGACCTCCCAGTAGAAAACCTATCCCCAAGGGTGACCCACTTACTAGGGCGCTATGTCAACCACCAAAGTGAAACATGAAAAAGAGCATAATTTCCAAGCAAATGTTACATAATCCAAAGCAGTAATAGATGCAACAAACTCAAATGCCTCAAATATTGAAATAACACTCACCATAATACCTAGCTTTTACCTCATGGAGCTAGATCCAATGTCTTCTGGAAGCTAGTTGATGTGGTGGATACCGTCGTGATGAACCTGGAACTATGGTGGTGAGGTGGGTCTCTGTCTATGCAAGTGGACAATGTTGATCAAGCTGTCTCTCGGTACTCCATGTCTGCAACCTGAGGGCCTCAAGACATTATCTCCTTAGTTATCCATGGGAGTTGGAGATAACATGCCTTTGAACACTTGGCTTTCTGAATAGAGGGCATGTCAGATGCTTTCTTCGAGGAATGCTTTATCAATGGCCTCAAGGATGAAATTCATCCCCAATTCCTAATGGCTCGCCCTCAAACTTGGTTGGAATCTACTCAACAATCCAAGGAAGCCCAACAGTTTGTCTCCGCCCAGAACTGTAAACCCTCCTTTATTCCTTGCACTTGACCTACCAATCCTACCCCTCCTACCACTCCTCTCAAGATCCAGAAATTAACTTGGGTAGAAATGGTTGAACGCCAACTCAAGGGTCTTTGCTATAATTGTAATGAAAAATATTTTTCGGGGCACAAGTGTAAAGAACATAAAAAATTTATGGCCATTTAGGAAGATGTTTCTGATGAAAATGTTGAGGTTTCACCTGAGGAATCACATACCCAAGTAGATGATCTTACGCCTCCTTCTAATCCTCCTGAAGTTGAACCACTAATTCCGTTGAATTCTCTCACTGACTTTTCTTCTCCCCAAACTCTTAAATTGATTGGTTCCATTAAGCACAAGAAAGTCATCATCTTAGTTGACAGTGAAAACACTCATAATTTCATTCATCACCGCCTTGCCCAAGAAATCAATTGTTATATCTGTGTTGTCAACAATTTTCTAATCATGATTGCCAATGGTGGTTCCATGAAATGTGGGGGGCGTTGTGAAAATGTGCGCCTACAAATTGGTTAGTGTAATTTGAAATCTCACATGTTTTCTATTGACATGGGTGGTTGTGACATTGTGTTTGGTGTTGAATGGATACACACTCTAGGTCCCATAACCATGGATTTTAAGGATTTGACTATGCAATTCCAATAGGAAGGCCAACAACATAAATTCCAAGGAATTACAGTAGGCTCTTTGGAGATCATTAGTTCCCACCACATGGAAAAGTTACTCAAAAAAGGTCTTTTTGGCATCATTTCCCAACTCCATTCCATTCAAGCAGTTGAGACTCCCTCTATGCACCTCGACCTTCAATCTATCATTTCCCAACATGACATTGTTTTCCAAAATCCCCAGGGCATCCCCCCCTCATGCAACGATCATGACCATCCCATTCCTTTAATTATGGGCAGTCTTCTTCCCAATGTGCACCCTTATCGCCATCCCTTTGCTAAAAAAAGAATTTGAGAAAATTGTCCAAGAATTTCTAGAAGTGGGTGTTATCCATCCTAGTGCCAGCCCCTATTCTTCCTCTAATGTCATGGTGCTCAAGAAGGAAGGTACTTGGGGCATGTGTCCTAATTTTCGTGCCCTCAACAAACTTACCATCAAGGACAAATTTCCCATTCCTATCATAGATGACCTTCTGGATGAACTCAATGGGGCTCAATACTTTACCAAACTTGACCTCCATTTTGGCTACCACCAGATATGTATGAAAGAGGAAGACATTACCAAGACTGCACTTCACACTCATGAGGGCCACTATGATTTCTTGGTTGTTCCCTTTGGTCTCTGTAATTCCCCCTCAACTTTTCAAAGTCTCATGAATCACGTATTTCGTCCTTTCCTCTGTCACTTTGTGTTGGTCATTTTTGACGATATTCTCATCTATAGTAAAACTTGGCAAGCCCATCTCACCCATGTGGATCAAGTTCTCCATCTCCTCTCTAAGCATAAACTTTTACTCAAACAATCTAAATGTGCTTTTTGAGTCTCTAAAGTTGAGTACCAGGGTCATATTGTTGGCAAGGATGGTGTATGGGTGGATCTTAAGAAAATTAAAGCTATGAAGAATTGTACTCGCCCTCAAACTCTTAAAATCCTGCGTTATTTCCTTGGTTTCACGGGCTATTATCGCAAGTTTGTTCATAATTATGGAAAAATCGTGGCTCCTCTAACAACTCTCCTTAAAAATATTGCTTTCAGTTGGACTCTAGTCGCTGACCAATCCTTCCAAGCCTTGAAAGAGGTTATGTGCACTACTCCTATATTGGCCCTACCTGAATTCACCAAGACCTTTTTTCTAGAATGTTATGCATCATGGAGAGGAATCGGGGCAATCCTTATGCAAGATGGACTACCTTTAGATTTCACCAACAAATAGTTTTCATAGTGACATTTGGGCCAATCGATCTATGAAAAGGAAATGTTGGCTATTTTTCATGCAATGGATCTTTGGCGCCCTTATCTATTGGGACATTGCTTCCAAATTAAAACGAATTGTTGGCTCTTGACAAAGTTTTGGGATAATCTTGGTCATGTGACCTATTTTGGGACTTCGACACCCTGTCTAAGGAAGAGCGCAAGACGAAGCAAAGATCAAGGGATCTCGACCCACTTTTGGGTCCTTTTTGGGTTTTTGGGAATATGTAATGGGAAAGGGATGTCGGCCCGTGCGTTTACCCTCGCTTAGGCCCACTTTTGTAATGTATAAATAGATATCTAGGCATCTATCGGAGGATATAGTGTATGTAAGCTAAGTGCTTGTAGAATTTGTAAGTGCTCGGTGCATGACTGAAAAAGGCTTGCAGAGCTAAGTGCAAGTTGTTGTAAGAAGTTATAGGAGGCTTTGTGTTGTAGCGCAGGGAGGAAGGATCTAGCGAGCTGTGCAGATCTTCTATCCTATGCGAAGAAGGGTTTTTGTGGCTCTGTGTTGTAACTGATTGAAGACACTAATAAAGAAGAAGAGTTGGTGGACGTAGCCCCGAGGTGGGGGTGAACCACGTAAATCTGTTTGTTATGCTCTGTGCTTCGACTTGATGTGTTTATCTCTGCTTTGCTAAGTGCTTTGATGTATTTAGATAGATCCACTTATGATTTGTGCTTCGTAGATGTGTGTGAATGCTAGATATGACATGTATGAGGATGCTTAGTGTCGATCTACTAGATTTGATCTGTTTCACTATTACTAAGTGTTGAAATACTTTAGATCTAAGTGAATGTTGCAATGCTCTGTGCTATCTGCGATGTATAATAAGGGTTGAATATTGATGAATGATCAATGTTAAGTGCTCTGTAAGTGATATAATCACATATATGTGTCCCATCTAAGGTTGCATACGCCTGAGTCTCGCAACCACCCTTGCCTCTACCTCAGGTGAGACTTCATCTGCTTCGTAGGTGTTGCTGAAATGGCCGGTAGTTAGGGTTTTGTTGGTGTGTTGTTGTAGCGTTGAACCCCGGGTCAGCCCCTGTGCCAACAAATGGTTTCATTGCCGGGACCTGAAACTGTGATTGTTGGGAACTAAGGGAGAAGAAGCTTTGTGCAAAGATTCGTCCTGAAACTGCGGAAGCTCTGTGCATAGATCTATTTCCCTAGTGCACAACTTTTTACTCGACCCGTGAAGCTTTGTGCCAAGAAAGGAAGGACAGATCCGAAGAAAAATAGCAAGATCTGGACGCTTTGTGCTCTAAGAAAGGTAAAAGTGGAAGTATTTGAAGAAAAGAGGTAAGATCTATAAGCTTAGTGCTCCGATAAAGGTAAGAATAGTTAAAAGTTCTTAGATCTGGAAGCTTTGTGCTTTGTAGAAGTAAGATACGTGGAAATTTTTGTTTCTAGAGCATGGATCTAGGTATATTTGGTAGGCTATGTCCTAGATTGAAAACTAGGGCATTAATAGATGAAAGAAGGTTTAATATGAATAGATCTGATAAGAATAGTGATAGATATGTCATACCTATGCATAGAGAGAATGTTTGGACTAACAAATGGATGCAGGATCCTAGAAAGAATTTTTGTAGGCTAGCTACCATGATCCCGGTGCACAGTACAGAAGAAGTTGGGGAACATTTAAACGAAAGAGAGGGTTAACCCTCTGTTATAGTTGTAGAAGACTGGGACATCTTGCTAAGGAATGCCCTGGTGGAAGATCTAGTTGTCTCTATTACAAAGCCTTGGACCATGAAGTATTGGATTGCCCTAGAATGATTGCTAAGCTTGAAGGAATGAATCTGAATGAAGAAAACCCTAAGGCAGATCCCGAAATATCCAAACCCCAGAAATAATCAGAGAATATATTACTAATGATGAAAGAGACCTTGAATGACCACCGACATGTTAAGTTAGCAAAGATCTTTAAAGAAAAGAATGCATCGAGGTAAGAATAGGAGACTTCGACATTGACTGTGTTCTGGATGAGGAAACACAAGTGAATGTTATGACAGAAAGAACTTGGGAAGCTATAGGAAGGCCTACTATGATTCCTTCATTAAGAGGAATAGGGCTATTCACAGGAAAATTGGTAAACCTGTGTGGAAGGCTCACTCATATATCTATGAATGCTAATGGAACTTCGACAGAGGAAGATTTTGAGATTATCAAATTTATTGAGGACATCGCCCCGTTTACTATGTTACTTGGAAAACCTTGGATTGAAAGAGATCAAGCCAAAAAGAAGGAAGAAGAAAGGGTTTTAGAATAGCAGAGACAAGAGTTAAAATATTTCATGACCAGAAGGATTGCGCAGTTAATTGAAGAGAAGGAGAACAAATCGAAGATATTTGACACTAGAAGCCCAGATGTCGAAGTTGTAAGAATGTCAGAGAACTCACAGAAGATTGAAGTATCTGTCTCAGATATAGAAGAAGTATTACCCCTGAGTCCTAGGAGAGAACCTCAACAACATGAAGTGACTATGTCCAAGGAAAATAAGAATCAGAACGAGAAAAGAACTACTGAGATGAACCTCACTGGGAAGAAGGCTAGGAAGCTAAGTAAAAAGAGAGCTAAGATCGACAGGCTACAGAAGGTTCCAGAGGGAAACTCCTAGAAAGAAAATTTGCAAAACTGGAGCTTTGTCGGGATATCAAAACAGTGACATTGGTCACTTCACCATGGCAAAGAAATATAGCCGTTGGAGGCCGATATATCCATTCAACTACCACTATGAACGGGTCGAAAAGCATTGATTGCTCACCACCAACCCATTGGACCACGCCACAATGGACATAACACTAATTAATGAGGCTCATACCCATTGCAAAGCAAACCGTTGCCAAGATCGCCTATATATCTCATCGCACCATGCACGAAGAACACTTTTTCCAACTGAGAATTTGAAGCCTGCAGACTAGCAAGTGTATACAGTGATCATCGCACCCTGGTTGTTCATTCCTATGCAGTATTTAAGATCATTGTGACCCCGATAACTTATCCCAAGCATGCATGTCCGACGAGCTCACCACAATCGAAGAATCCGTAACAAAATTTATGCTTGATTTGATGACTGAGCGAGTCATGTCGGAAAGAGGAGTATCCACAA
>JZKD02S0109286.1:0-24514 GCA_000966675.3 Picea glauca | reverse complement strand
TATATATATATATATATATATATATATATAATGTTAAAGAGATATTGATTATATAATTTAGTTGCTATAAAATCTAATCCTTTATGTTTAATTATATTATAAAATTTATTTATAACTTTAATATATTAAGTTAAAGCAAAAATATGAAAAGAAAAGAAAAACATATCATTAAATTAATCATACTTTAAAAATATATATATTCATATTGTTTAATCACATTATAAATTTAGAACTAGTAGAACTAATTTTATGATAGAATTTACCAATTTTATGATAGATTTTAAGAGTAGAAAGAAAATTTAATATGAAAATATATTTTTATCAAAATATTTAAAAAGTAAAAATAATGGATTACAATTAGATGTTGTGAAAGGTTAATAATAAGTTTATATTTGATTTATATGATAAAATTTAAGAAAAAAAAATTGGTAATATATTTTTAGGAAAAAAAAAAATTAAAAAATAAGATAAAATTAAATTAAATGATGAAATTAAGCGTCGGATCTAAGAGCCACTTCAAAAGGGGCACATACGACCCATCTCCTCCCATTGTGGAAGCCTGGTTGTGCTAGTACAGAAGAAAGACGAGACCTGGTGACTTTGCATTGATTACAGAGCATTAAACAAAATCACAATCAGGAACCGGTACCCAATTCCTCAAATTGATGACCTTCTTGACCAACTCAAGGGGGGAAATTCCTTCAGCAAGATTGACCTAAAGTTTGGATACCACCAGGTTCCCATTGAACCGATTGATGTATGGAAGATAGATTTCAAATCTAAATAAGGTCTCTTTGAATGGCTGGTCATGCCCTTTGGCTTAGCAAATGCACCAACAACTTTCATGAGATTGATGGATGATGTATTGAGACCCTTAACCAACTCTTTTGTGGTGGTATATCTGGATGACATCCTCATATTCAGAAAAACTTGGGAGGAGCACATGCGGCATATTCAGCAGGTTTTGGGCACTTTGCGGCAACACAAGCTATATGCCAACTTGGAAAAATGCTCCTTTGGAATGAACATGGTCCAATACTTGGGATACATTGTTGATGATCATGGGGTACATGTGGATCTAGATAAGATCCAATTCATTTGTGACTTTCCATCCCCGACCACAGTAACCAATCTTTGGAGCTTCTTGGGACTTGCCCACTTCTACCGAAGGTTCGTGTTGGGATTCTCCCATAATGTATGCATCCTCAACCAAGTAACCAAGGGAAGTGGAAAGGAAAAGTTTGCATGGGGGAAGGAAAAATAAAAAGCATTTGATGATCTAAAGAATCACTTATGCTCAACTCTAGTACTCTCCTTACCAGATATGAAACAACCATTCGAGATTGAGATTGATGCCTCTGACTATGTTGTAGGTGTAGTTCTAAATCAACATGGTCATCTAGTAGCATACCAAGTGAGGAACTCTTAGATACTGTCTGGAAATACCCCACCTATGACAAAGAAATGTATTCCATTGTGAAATCCTGTCGTTAATGGAAACATTACATTCTAGGAAAGGAGACAATCATCCACATTGATCACAAGCCTCTGCAGTTCATACAGACACAGGGGAAGTTGCAGAACGATCGCCGTCAAAATTGGTACACATACCTATAGAAGTTCTATCTTAACATCAAGTATAAAACAAGAAGCACAAATCATGTCGTTGATTGCCTCGGTTTCCCTCTCATTGTTTCCCTCACCACAATGCTCCATTCATGTGGGCATGAGGCATCTGAGTGGCCCCAAATTTATCAGCATGACCCTGTCTTTTCCACCACCTATCATCTCTTGGGTACATGAGAGAATGTCATCAATTTTCACATCCAGGATGGATTATTATTCCATTTGGGCCACCTCTGTGTTCCCACAAGCGAGTGTGCAAAGTTTATTTGGGAGGCTCACTACAATCGGATGGCAAGACATTTTGGCATGGAGAAAACTGTGGTTGTTCTACAGAAACATTTTTATTGGACAAAACTTCAACAAGACGTCAACAAGTATATCATATATTTCATTTCTTGTGCCATTTCCAAGCCAATGATCAAGAAGTAAGGCTTATACACCCCTCTTCCTATTCTTGAGAGGCCTTGGGAATCCATATTGATGGATTACATCTAGCCTTCCATCAACCAAGCACAACAATGATTATGTATTTGTGGTGGTTGATCAGTTTTCAAAGATGGCCATTATCACATCATGCAAGAAGAGAATCATAGTGACAGATACTGCCAAGATCTTCTTCGAATGGGTGTGGGTCCATTTCGGGATACCACAAACCATCATCTCATATCCGGACAGCAGGTTCCTCAACACATTTTGGTCGAGTCTCTCGTTATTGTTGGATACAAAGCTCACTAAATCCACTTCTTTCCACCCTCAAATCGATGGCCATACAGAGGTCGTCAATCAGATTACTGTGCACATATTGTGCATGTACAACTCTAAGAATACACGTACATGGGATGAGATTCTTCCCTATGTTCAACAAAGCTACAATAGGGCTCTCCATAGCAACATTGGCCATAGCCCATTTTAGGTGGGGCTAGGATTCCAACCCTTGGGTCCCATTGATGTTGTACTACCTCTTGCAACCACACAAGAAGAATCTTCCCATGTTCATTCTAAGGCTGACAAAGACACCATATTCATTGAGAAGATTCAACACATCTGCCAATAGGTCCATGAGATTTTTCATAAAGCCAATGGTAAGTACAAGCAACACCATAATCAACACCTAGTACTGCACCAGTTTGAGGTGGGAAACAAGGTCTGGTTACATTTGCAGAAAGAGCATCTTACGGAGCCCCATCGGAAGCTCCACCCACTTCGCTATGGGTCTAACACTATCACCAAGGTTGTGGGTAGCAATGCTTTTGAGCTCAACACTCCACCCTTCCTTTGCTTGCACCCAGTGTTCAATGTGGACCTCCTTCGACAATATTTTTCACCATTATTGGACACCTAAGAAATCACAAAACAGTTGAAACCAACAAAGCTCAACCATGACTGCATGGAATAGGAATCCACTGATCAGATATTGGACACACGGGTTAAGGGAACCTGTCAGTAGAGGATCTAGCTTTATCAGGTTGTCAAGGCATGAAAACTCCTACACTAAGGCAAGTGGCTCACTTGGGGCCAAATTCATCAAAATTTTCCTCACCTAATGGGGGCACTCAATTCAATGGAAACCATTGATTTCTTATGGGGGAGGACTAATCCAGGTGGATATTGGTGTCCACCCACCTATTCCAATTGGCTCCTCTTGACAGTTTTTAGTTCAACACGTTCTTATGTACTTCTTTGTAATTGTGGGTTCTACACTTCTGAGGTTGTCTGAATCCCTACACATCTTCCAAGTGGAGATTGGTGATCACCCACCTAATCCAACTAGCTTATTTTGGAAGTTTTCAAGTCAGTACATCTTTTTGTACTTTCAGGGCTGCTTTGGGGCCCTAAACAGTGTTTTTTTGGCTTGCCATAGTCAAACTATGGGAGAAGTCAAAGTTTGACGACATAATGTATAGTTCTCAAAAATACATTTCCAACAGGCTATCACACACCTAAAACGGAGGTCGTATGCAAAAGTTACGACCTCGGGAAGTTGAGGTACCAACTTACCCATCAGGGCCCACATAACTTTTTACATTTCATCTCCTAGGGTTTAGTTTTTGGATGTCTAGGGTTTTGGGATTCATGAGTAATGTTAAAAAGGCATATGGAGCCTCATTGTAGTCATGTTTCTCAAATGGATGTGTGTAGAAGCCACATCTCTTCTGAGAGATAGCTACCACCATTCGAGCAAGTTGTTTCAGCTCTACAGTTTTACAGTTTTAGCCTATTTTATTTATTCAATAGAAGTTATTGTTCATTGGATATATGTTGTTGTTCTCCATATCTCTGTGTTATGGTACTCAATCTGTTATTCATTTTATTCCTCTCATAAATCTGGATCACAAAAGGAAAATTTTTTTTACAAGAAGCTCTTTGATTTGGAAGGTTAATATATCAAGCATATTGTGCTAATTTTTTAAGCATAAACATCTTAAATTTATTAAAAGAGAATTTATATATTTTTTATTTTCTTTTAAATTTAGTTTATTTTAATGTTGTGTTTAGAATTTATATGTATTTTTAATATCTAATATTAATAAAAATAAATGTAACAAATTTAGATATTTATTAGGTAAAAAATTTAAAATTTTGATTTTTCAAAATAATTAATTAAGAAATATAAAATTGTTCTTAAATTAATAAGAATACATATGTGGAGAAACTACATAAATAAGTAATACCCTTCCTTTAAGTTAAGGTAAGGAAACACTTAGAAAGGTTAGGCATCTCCCCTTATCTCCCTAAATGTCAAGAATACAAGAGTCTCACTAAAACAAGGAGTATCCGTAAAGGGATGATTATCCATTCCCCCTAGATAAATACTCTAGAATTGGACCAACCAAAAATAGAACCACTTGTGATAGGTTTTTACCACAACCTCTATCTCCCACCCTATCTCCTCTCCTGAACTACTCTATATCTATTTCATCCTCATATGTAATACCCCAATTTTGATTCCCAGATTAGTATTGTTTATGTATATAATGAATGACTAAAAGATGAACTATTTAATATGTAAAATTGTACATTGAATGATGATAAAAAAAAAATATCCTGGGCTATATAGAAGTAGAAGGACAATATAATGGGAGGACATGACTCCACAAAAGGGGGAAGAATGGGGGCTAAATGAAGATAACATTATTTTATTGATAAGTCCAAGTCTTTAACTCTGCTTAATTAGGATTTTGTAATGTTTACGTTTAGTTCTAATAGAGGGGATATGTATACTTCCCATGAAGACATGTGGTTTCTCATATGCATGCAAATATACTCCATGATTTTCAGCATGCAAATCACTATTCACATTCATTCTTCCTTGGGTTTATCTCTTTGATCTTAAGCTACCATATTACTGTTATAATAAAATTCTAGAAAATTGTTGCCTTGAAACTATGTTAGGACCCTATCCTAACCCCTTTCCATGGGTAATTAGTTAATAGGATATGTTTTATATTTAATAAAGGTCAACGTTAATTAATAAGGCCTAATAAATAAAGAAGAATAAGCCAATGTAAGAAGACCTAATAGAAGCTTCTGCTTCTAGAAAGATATTCCTCTAGAAGTTTCTTTAGAAGGTAGAACTATTATAAATAAGAGTAGGAGGTATTGGATATTTTGTCTTGGAGATTATTGTAATAGATATTTTCTCTTCTACAGGTTTCCTCCTCGAAGAGGAAAGTGAACATTGCTATCATAATAAAGTTGCTCTTCCTGGTGATTATTCTAGTGCTATTTTGGGGTTCATTTGATATTTTTTGGGATATATCATTATTATTTTGTCATTGCTTTCTAGATCTTTTTTGTTCTGCATAATATATTGTATCAGGAATATTGCAACTGGTATCATAGATCTTTCCAGGGCAAGACTTGTGGGCTAAATTTTTTTTTTTAGGGTAGAGATGTATTCTGGTACCTTTAAGCTACAAATATATGTTGTTATGTGCATAAACCCATGGTTGGGGAGTCATACACATAGGAAATACAAGCAGATTTTAAGTGCACAACCGTTGGCCACCCTTGTAACCCTTGTTGGTACCCTTTCGAGTGCTAGTGTATTGGACAAAACCTGTATACGGATCGGCCTAGGCATCCTAAAGCCCTTTGTAGATAAACTGATTAGTCGCCTGACTACTATAGTGTCATCGAGAACAACACTTGGGAAGTGACTCTCTAGTACTTGGGTAGTCGAGTAGTATGGATAAGGGTATGGTCTAGCCTCCTTACTTTGTGCCCTGAGATATTGGGCCGAGTACTATTGTTGGACCCCGCACATATATAAGAGAGCTATAGCACAGAGAAAACCCTTGACTATAGATTCCCTGCAAACCTTAACCCTTGGAAACAGAATAGACAAATAAAAGAAAAGATCTATTGCAGTGCAACCTTGCCATTTGCATTGGGGTTGCAAAATTACTACATCTTTTGTCCTGTTAATAATTTGGGCATTCTTCCTCTACAATATTATTTTGTTTGGAGTATAACTCCATAGGATTAAAAAAACAATTGATGGGCTTGTCAACACCCTTATTTGTGACCTATCCCATTGCATTCCTCTCTTCATTCTGATCGCAGTGGTACCATTCAATTTTAAGACTTTTTTTCCTGCGGACCCAACCCCCTCTAGGATGCCTTTCCTGAGACCTATCCCATTGGATTCCTCTCTTTGTCCTGATAAACCGGGTACCTATCATTTTTAAGCCCAATTTTTTTGCCTCCCAACACCTATGTTGCTACATAATCCTTCACCATGCCTACCACTCACTCTCAGTCCCAAGACACCTTGAAGGCTAAAATGTCCCACGTAGAACAACAAATTGCAAACAACATGACTTCCCTCTGCAATGAATTTAACATAGCCCTTGACAATCAAGTAAACAGATTGGTGCAACTTTTTAGTGTTAATAATGTTGAGCCAAACACAGAAGAACTTCACTCTTCTCATTATGATCATACTTAGTCCTCCTGCTCCCCTTGGGGTTCTCCACCTTCTTGGACTAAGGTGCCCAAAGTTGACATGCCTAACTTTGATGGTTCCAAACCAGCCGTGTGGGTTTCTCAAATGGAACAATACTTATCCCTTTAGGATATTCAAGATGATGAGACCAAACTCCATGTAGGAGTTTTGTACTTGGATCAATAATGTTGGCAATGGTGGAAATGGTATAAGAAATGTTATCCAGGACATCCCAATTGGAAGATGTTCTCCAAAGTTGTTTTTGCCCGTTTTGATTGGTAATCACAATTTTTGGGTTGACTCACTAAGTTGCACCAAATTGGCTCTGCCACAGACTTCATCATGACATTTGAACAATTGGCTATCTGTATCAAGGGTTTATCAAATGAATTCTACCTGGAATGTTTTATCAGTGGTTTAAAAGAAGCTATCAAGGCTCATGTGAATATGCATCATCCTACTACATGGTTGCAGACATGTAAATTATCTAGGGAAGCAGATACCATCCTCTAGGCACCATCCCTAAAGGCTCCATTTACCAACCATCCTCTCCCATGGGCTACCCCTGCTCCGACCCAAACTTTGAAGGTCCAAAAGGTCTCTCTCGCTGAAATGACGGAACATTGTAAGAAAGGCCTTTACTACTATTGTAATGAAAAGTATGCACCTGGCCATAAATTTCAAGAACAAAATTTATTCCATATTGATGCCTTGGAATCCTCTTCCTATGACGATATCCCCTCAGATGAGGTTTTAGACCAAGAGGAAGCTCAAACAAGTGATCCTATCGAAGATCCAGTTGTCACACTGATAGAATCCATGGAACCAGTCATCTCACTTCATGCACTCTCAGGTATTTCATCCCCACAGACATTGAATATCAAAGGATACATTAAACATAGGTCGTTAGTGGCATTAATTGATAGTGGTAGGACCCGTAATTTTATTCATCGCAAACTAGCTGATGAGCTCCATTGCTTTGTTAACCTTGTTTCTAATTTTAAAATCCTTATCACAAATGGTGGTACTACGAAGTGTGGGGGGTGCTTTGAGAATGTCAAAATCCAAATGGGTGATTACCATCTAAAAACCTACATGTTCTCTATTTCCATGGGTGGTTGTGATATTATATTAGGCATGGAATGGCTTCGCACTCTGGGGCCAATCACAATGGATTATCAATAATTATATATGAGATTCACCCAAGACAATCACCCCTATACTCTCATGGGTCTCCAAGCGGGCTTTCCTGAAATCATTATCTCTCACAGGATGGAAAAAATATTGAAGAAAGGCCACCATGGTGTGATTTCTCAATTTAATGTCATCCAGGTCACTGAATAGGTCTCTTAGGTAGTTCGTCCTAGCCTGCAACTCATCTTGGACAAATACCCCAAGATCTTTGAGCCTCCTAAAACCATACCTCCTTCCAAGGGTGAGCATGATCATAGCATCCCTCTCCTATCAGGCAGTCAAACCCCTAATGTACATCCGTACCGATACCCATTTTCTCAGAAAAATGAAATAGAAAAGAGGGTACATAAGTTATTGGAGGCAGGGGTAATTCTCCCTAGTACTAGCCCATATTCTTCACCAGTGGTGATGGTTTTAAAGAAAGAAGGTACTTGGTGCATGTGCCTTGATTTTTGTGCCTTGAATAAACTAACCATCAAAGATTTCACATTCCTATCATTGATGATTTGTTGGATGAACTACAAGGTACCTGTGTATTCACCAAATTAGACCTTTGATCTAGTTATCACCAAATCCAGATGAAGGAGGTTGATATTCCAAAGACTACTTTCCGAACTCATGAGGGACATTATGAATTCTTGGTCATGCCTTTTGGCCTTTGCAATGCTCCATCCACCTTCCAAAGTCTCAAGAATAAACTATTGAATCCTTATCTTCGGAATTTTTTCTTATTTTTCTCTTATGACATCTTCATTTATAGCCGCACCTAGGATAACCATATTCTTAATGTGGAAAAACTCCTTCACTTGCTGCAAGAAAACCAATTGTTTTTCAAAATGACCAAATGTTCATTTGGCGTCAACGAAGTGGAATACTTGGGGCACACTGTTAGCAGAGATGGGGTAAAAGTGGATCCCAAAAATATACAAACTATGCAAGAATGGTCGTGACCAATGACCTTAAAGTGCCTAAGGGGTTTTCTGGGTCTCATAGACTATTATAGGAAAATTTTCAACCATTATGGAAAAATTGCTAAGCCCTTGACTGACCTCCTTAAGAAGGATTCCTTTTGTTGGACACCTATTTTTGAGGAAGCATTCACATAATTAAAGAGGTCCATGTGCATAACTCCTGTCCTAGCAGCTCCTAACTTCAAAAAAACCTTTGTGGTGGAATTGTATTCTTCAGGCATGGGTATAGGTGCAGTGCTCACCCAAGATGGTCGACCCTTGGCATTTACTAGCCAAGCATTGAAAGGTCGCAACCTAGGTCGATCTATGTATGAAAAGGAAAAGTTGGACATTCTCCATGCAGTGCACACCTAATGACCATATCTCTTGGGATGTCATTTTCATATTAAAAAAAATCACCATAGACTGAAATATTTTTTGGAGCAACAATTATCCTCCCCAGAACAAAATAAGTGGTTGACAAAAATGTTGGGTTATGATTATGAAATCATCTACAAGAAGGGAAAAGATAACATAGTAGCAGATCCATTGTCAAGACAACAGGAGGAGGAGGACTCCCTCTTTGTGTTATCTTTACTAGTCCCCGATTGGATTAAAGAAGTTCGCCAAGAGTGGCTAACACTCCAGGCTATGTCCAAATTAATTCAGCATCTTTAAGAGGACCCTAATCCTCCCACTGGCTACACTTGGCAGGATAATATTCTTCGATATAAGGATCTTCTGGTTCTCTCACCCTCCTCGACACTCAAGCCCCAACTCTTAAATGAGTTGCAATCCTCAGCTATAGCGCATCATTCGAGCTTCCAAAATACATATGCTCGTTCTCGTCTTTCTTTTTTTGGGGCAGTCTTGAAGAAGGATATACTTCAATTTGTCACAGAATGTGAGGTGTATCAACATAATAAAAGTGAAATAGTAATGTCTCTAGGCATCCTACAACCATTACCCATTCCATCTTCTCTGTGGACTGAAATCTCCATGGATTTTATAGTGGGCCTTCCTAAAGCCGGGAACAATTTTGTCATCATGGTGATGGTTGATCGTCTCTCCGAGTATTCTCATTTTTGTCCCTTACCTCACCCTTTCACATTGACACTCATAGCACAAGTCTTCCTTGATCATATTTTCAAGATACATGGCATGCCAACCTCTATTGTCTCTGATCATGACCCAAATTTCACCAGCACATTTTGGCAAGAGTTGTTTAAATTGCAGGGCACCCAACTGAACATGAGCACAACTTATCACCCCCAATATGACGGCCAAACAAAAGTAGTCAACAAATGTTTGGAAACCTACTTGCGTTGTTTTTCTTCAGACAAGCAACATCAATGGGTGTAGTGGCTTCCCTTGGAATAATGGTGGTACAATACTTCCTATCATATGGTCACTAAAATGACCCCATATGAAGCAGTGTATGGCCAAATACCACTAACAGTCACTACCTATCTTCTTAGCACATCCAAGGTCCAATCTATTGATACAATGTTGCAAGGAAGTACAACCACTCTAGCAGCTTTGAAGGATAACCTCCACATGACCCAAAATCGCATGAAGCAACAGTCAGATCAACATCGTTCAGAAAGGGTTTTTCAGAAATATGATCATGTGTTTCTCAGGATCCAACCTTACAATAGAACATCTCTCAAAGCTTAGGGACATCACAAATTGGCACCTAAGTTTTATGTACCCTACCAGATCATAAAACATATTGGTTTTATAGCTTACAAATTGGCCCTTCCTACTATTTCAAAATCCATCCGGTATTTCATGTTTCTTGTTTGAAGAAGTTGTGGACCAGAGGAACCCGCAACCATACTTCAACAGTTTCCGCACCTGCAACCTTGAGGAAAAGGTTTCTTTTGAAGGGGGAGGGAATGTTAGGATTTGATCCTAACCCCTTTCCATGGGTCATTAGTTAGTAGGATATGTTTTCTATTTAATAAAGGTCGGAATTAATTAATGAGGCCTAATAAATAAAGAAGAATAAGTCAATGTAAGAAGACCTAATAGAAGCTTCTGCTTCTAGAAATATCTTTCTCTAGAAGTTTCTTTAGAAGGTAGAACTAGCTTAAATAAGAGTAGGAGGTATTGGATATTTTGTCTTGGAGATTATTGTAATAGAGATATGTTATGTTGGAGGTTTCCCCCTTGAAGAGGCAAGTGAATATTGCTATCATAATAAAGTTGTTCTTCCTTGTGATTATTTTGTTGCTATTCTAGTGTTCATATGATATTTTTATGGATATATCATTATTATTCTGTCATTGTTTGCTAGATATTTTATGTTCTACATAATATATTGTATCAGGAATATTGCAAACTATGAGGGGATTATGACTATGTGTATGGGAAACTTTTGTTATTGAGGAAAATCAATTACAACTAATAATCCCTAGAATCCCAACAGTAAGATTCCCTAGCCCGTCTATGCTAGAGCCTAGAGGGAAGTGGGATAGCCTAAGGGAATGCATAATAGAGAAGGGGATCCCATTCCTTTGTTTGTGTAGCTTGAGTGGAAAGAGAGTTGGTGGTTTGGGATAGTTGTAGGGGTTAAGAGACTGTGTATTCTAGGAATTGGGCTGGAAAAAGAGAGCTAGAGCTAGTCATTGGTAAATTCATCATTGTGGATTCATAGCCTCATCTTGGGATTGGCCTCTGTTGTGGAGAGATTAAGTGTAACAAAGAGTCTATGGTTAATTGGAACATCCTTCTTCTGCACCCAGTTGGTGAATTATTTCCATAAGATAAGTGCTCTTAGTTTGTTGATGAATATGTTGAATTATTATTATTCATGTTATGAATTGAATTAGTTTCTTGTTTGTTCCATTCTAATTATGTGTATTAGATTGCATTTATAATCAAATTGTTTCTTTATGTTGCATAAATATATAGTGTCGTGACTACAAATGTGAAATAGTTAATAACATAACAATGATATATGGTGTAAAATTGGGTGGTTTCAAGGAGTACCTAGTATCCTCATCAACATAATACATAAAGTACATGGTACGTTACATCATTGTATGAATCAAAACACTTTGATATGTGAAATCTTGATAATATCAAAAAACTTTATTATTAATTTTATATATGGATCACTTTATATATGTGTGTGCGTGTGTGAAAATATATTAAAAATAAGTCCAAAGGGTTGGATCTAATGGTGGAGAGAGAGAGTAGTTTTTCACCATTGGGAAAGGTTCAATTACAATTAGGGTCAATTAACCTAGAGCCATGGGGAAACCTTGAGGTAGTGATCGAACGAGTGGTTTCACCAGAAAGATTATATTAAAAATAGTTTCATGACCCGTGTACGCATAAGTGGATCAAAGCCCAACCACATGTCCTTCAACTTGTATTCCCAAATGGGGTGGACACCAGTAGGACAGCTCGAGCCCACGTGGAGAAGTTGTGGCCCAATGTGACAATCATATCATTCCTCTATTGCATGAGGGCTTCCTGAATCAACAATTTGAAAGGATCTCATGTCCCATCATCTTTATTTTCTCCTTCCATGAGAGGTCGCTTGGGTGTGCGAGAGATTTTGTCCTCAATAGAAACAAGCTCGAGACCCAAATCTTTATACTTCGACCTTGTTGGGGACATGCATTAAGATGACAAGGAGCAGACTGCTCTGATACCACTGATCTGGATTTTATGAGAAGAATGGAATGACTACAGATTAGTACCAGATGCTTAACACAGAATAACAGATATACAGTAAAATTGGTTTTCTATTCAATAAGGAAATAAGCTGAACTTGTAAAATGCAATGGAAAACAAGCTTGCTAGAATGGTGGAAGATTATCTCTGAGAAGAGATGTGACGATTGCGCTCATTCGCAAGAACATGATTACAATGAGGCTCTCAAGGAATTTTTACAATAAACAGGAGTTTCAAAATCCCTAAACATCCAAAACCTAATCCTAGAAGATGAAGCGCCAAAAGTCATGTAGGCCCCGTTTAGGTAAGTCAGTACATCAACTTCCCAGGGTCGTAACTTTTGCATATAATCTCCATTTCAGGCATATGATAGCCCATTGGAAATATCTATCCGAGGAATACAACAGTTTCACACCGCAACATACCCCAAAAAATGTCGTTTAGGGCCTCAAAACGGCTCCAAAAGTTCAGGACCTGAAAAACTACTAAAAATAGTAAATTATCAAAATTGCTAGAAAGTTGTTTTGAGCCAGCTGGAAAAGGTGGGTGGGCACCGTTATCCACGTGGATCACTTGTCTTTGAAGTATACAAACTTCACCCTAGACCGATGACACTTTTCTGTCAGTCTTGCAAGACATCTCTCTCCCACCTGAACCGAGGAGAAACTTCTTCTGCGGCTCTCCCTCTGAGCCAATTAATTCAGGCTCACTCTGGTTCCGCATGTAATAACATATAGCATCTTGAGTATTTATCATTCCTTGTCAAATCACCATGACTAGGATAAAGAATATACCAAGATCTTTCACCATAGGCACACACCTATGAGTGAATGTCGACTTCATGCTAACAGACATCTGGAAAGTACTTCAAGCACCTTGAGTCCATATTATTCCTTGTCATGATCAAGGAAAAACTACGTCTGGGCCCATTTATCACAATTTCACTTTTGTGATAAATGTATCCTATCTCCCTTGGTCTGTATCCCAATGTAGGAGAAGTTATGCCTGATGCTAAAACATCAACATGTGCAACCAATAATATCGTAGAATGTAGCACAGTCATTTAATTATTGATCAATTATATCTCACTTGGGATTCTTCACTTTGTTGTACAACTTGATTCTCAGCTAATAGTACTCCAGTTAAGTAATGTCTACACTATCCGAAGTCCTACCTTGTTACAGGCATATCTATGAATTCGCCTCCTAGAACGTTATTTTGATTATATTGAATATCAACACATTCCTAGATGTCTAAATACATTAACTGATGCTCTAGATAATTATGTGTTAGATAGAAATTTGAGACATTTATAAATCCAATCACACATTACACATTGTATATAAAATCAGAGTAAGGAGGTAGAAGCCTCATGTATATATTTATATATAATGAAAATGTTTTACAAAAAGTGTTTTCCATCCAAGGACCAAAATATCAAAATATAGAGCCCATGGCTCCTACAAAATAGCATCATGGATGTCACTCGCGATAGCACACTACTTTCTGTGCTACCCTGTCAAGTAACTGACTAAGTGAGCCATGCACGCTTATAGTCTGGCGTTGATAACACCTCAAGACCTCATCGATCAACATGTCAGGGATGCTTGTCGTCAATCCTTCTAAGGTCTGCTCCATCACCTCGTAGTCGTCGACATCCCATCCTACTACCACACGTGCCTCTCCTCACCTATGAATCGGAGATGTGCCCGGAGGTCAATGCGGACCTACATTTTCATAGTCAAAAGTCTTTGATTTGTCTTTAGATCGAAAACACAAAAAACATTTAACATCCTAAAAAACCACAAAAATCTATAAAGAACAAAAATTCTTTCTTACCTAGATCTCCCCACTAAAATCCCTCAGGGAGAGCCAAGTCAAGATCACCCCGAAATTCCAGGCTGACATCATAAGTTTTAAACCTGTGAAGTAAAGCAATGCATATAGATTCTTAAGAAAAACAGAAATTAATCAATGCCTCATTCACATAGTACACAGAGATTTATACAGGAAACCCTCAACTGGGAAAACCTTTCTTATATTCATTATATTGAATTTCACCATTCACTATACAATATATATAATGTTTTTAGGTATCCTGTAGATACCAAAAACCTAATCCCTTAATCCAGGATTAATTTACAAAACCGCTAAAAATAGCAAAAACCGCCCAAAAAAAATATTTGGGGCACTGCCCCTGTCTACTGCGCGTAACTAGGGGGGGGCATGCCTGCCCCCCCTGGGACCCCTCTAGGAAAGCACTCAGTGCACATGGCACAAGCGGAGCACTAGTGTGAGGGATCTTCAGGCGCAGTTGTCATATTTGACATGCCCACACACACACATGCAAAGAATATAACACATACCCAGCAGGCATATGCATAATCATCAATCGTCAAGATTTGGGGCCTTAACCAGTAAAAAAATGCATCATTGTACTTGATAATAGGGCCCACTACATGCCTATACATAAGGTCACACCACCATTTCATTCTTAGGTGTCATGGGGCTAGTATTCCCCACTCTACCTATAGCCACAAATGAGGGACTCTTTCTAAGAAGAAAGACACCAAAATGGACCCATACCCAAACTTCTTTAGGTCTCCTCTCTTTCTTTTAGTGAGTTGTGTCTTTATACTACCGAGCAAACCATCACACCAATTGAATACTTGAGGTTCCAGACATTCAATGGCATATTGAAAATAACTCTGGAGCACCATGTGTGGCGACATGCTTCTTGCCATCCATGCAATGGTAAACAGGATGATTCTGAGACTCAGATCCTGCACACCTCGGATAGCCACTTTACCTTTGTACCTTTCGGCATCTGGTTCACAGTGTTGAAAGATATACTCGCTCTTAGGAAACCCACCACCTCGACCCCCTGTCAGAGTCACACATGCCCCACAATGGGATAGCCCTGTCAGAAAGTAAATATCCTCAATGTCCAAGGAGAGGACATGAACACCCACATGAAATACTTTCTTTTCTGCATCCCACATATGGACCAAGTACTCTAATAGTCTTTATTGGTCTCTCATGCCATGGATTTTGAAAATTTTCAATAGGCCACATTGCCTAAGAGCCTCAATAGTTCCTAGATCATTCAATGCCATAGAGTCGTCATCTTCATGCTCATGTTCTCTCCATTCCAACATTTTTGCAATCAAACACCTGCATGGAAGTAAGAGAGGACAATTAGCACCCTTATCCAGCTTTTTTGAATTTCTTTTTGGTTCAACGCTTGCTTTTCTTTTTGGTTTTCGGCTGTTGTAACTAAGCTTCAGTTACAATGCGGGACTTCTGCAGGCGAGTCATTGGGCACCTACGAAAATCCTTGATTTCCACAGGGCCCGATATTGGCCACCTACGGTGGCCCCAGCACACACCTATCGGCCTAAAAATTGCCCAAAAAATCATTTTTCGACCACCATAAACAAATTTTAAACCATTGAAAAGGAAGAAGATGGAGAACTTATTGTTTTCACTGAAACCATTCGTCAATTGATCGTTGATGCTCCTCGCAATCTCCCACCGAAGTAAGGGTTGAAAAAGGGGGTTTTAGACAAGTTCTTGACCAAATACAAATGAAATGGTAAAAAAGAGCTCTTACTCTTATTTATTTCATTTTTTTACCTTTTTTCATGATATTTTATATTATATAAATGTGTTTGGTTATCATCCCTCAAAAATAATTCTCATGAGTGTCTTGTTTCTTGCAGGAAGAAGACTAGAGTCCTAATTAACGGAGTATGGATCCTTGTTCCATAATTTGTTTTCTCTTCGTTACGCATATCGATACTTTTTAGTGTTTTTTAGTAAAACCTCGAGTTCACTCTTCATTTGTTCTCGTGCTCAAAAATTTATGAGAATGCAACTGAGTATACCTTTGTTGTCCTTTCATACTCGTCTTGGTAACACAAAAACTGACACACATGGAGTATCATTTAAAATCTTTTCACACTCCATAAAAACGAAAATATTGTCGAGCGACTTTGTTATGTTCATGCTCATAAAAGTATTTGAATAAAATGTTCGATGGGCGATAGTTTATCACTTTTGCAGTCTTGTCGAACTATTTTATGAAAAAGGAACTGAGAGATTTGTCTTTAAAGTGTTTTTTAGACTCTATAAACATGAAAAACGCCAGAGTTTTCTATCTTTGGACTTGTTAAACAAACATCCAAAGACCCACATGGGATCAAACCATTCCTCCTTAGGGTTCGTTAAAAATACTCCGAGGGACTCATCCAAAGGATGAGCTTACATTGAAAGCATATGTTATATTCCTCAAGGTTGGGTAAAAATAAAGAGGTACTCGCCAAAAATGGTGGGGGGAAATTTGGGAAAGAGATGTGTTTTTGTACTTGTGTTAGTGGCAGTACTAGTCGCTCTTGAACATGACATCCCCTTCATCATTTGAATCTGGGTTGGGAAATCCATTTGTCTCTCGTCCGGCCTTCATCAAATTCCTATCTTGGGTCATCTTTGAGTCAATGTTGCCAAGACCAGTGTCATGTCGTTCATATGTTCAAGAGAAGTCCAAACAAGCCCTCCTTCGAGTCAGCCATCTACATTGTCATTTCTTACCATGTCGACCTTCCCTATGTAAGTTTCGAATCATTTTCATACTTTGATCTACCCTTAATCTGTTACTTATTTTGTGTCACTAATGTGGGATACATCAAGGCCCTCCTTTGACGAGTCTTTCTCCTGTCGACTTCGACTCATCATCCGGGAACATGACTTAGAAATCGTTTAGTACCTTAGAGCCTGCATGCCTCAATGGTAGGTTTCTTTGCTCTCGACAGTGGATTCACATCATTGGTCCCTGATCGAGAGATTTCATCAAGTGTTCATATTCATCTCATTTATTCACATTCGTTGTATTGTATTAAGGTACCTTCGGAGTCATTGACATCAATGGTGATTTCCCTCGCACTTGTTAATGATTTTCATCAATGACTGGTAATCAAGTGGTTTCTACCATGTTTGAATTCAACACCTGTAATCGCATGGTTAGATTCGTACTTAAGGACGATGGGATTGAAGACTCTAGATCTTATCTTTTTGGCCCAGGTTGCGATGGATTATTTATAATTTGAATTGACACATAGATCCACTTTGTATGTCTCATGGCTGTGTCTGAATTTACACTTTCTAATACATAGATCCATGGTGTATCATTGGTTCCCATGCCTTGCATTTATGATTTCAATCACTTGTAATCTGAGCATGGGAATGCCTACCTCAGAAATGGTATAACTCTATGTAGATGCTTGAATGTTTGCAAGTTCCTGATTGGTATGCTCCTTGCTTCTGACACACACACGCATTTTAGAAAGTATTTTAGTTGTCACATGTTCCAGCCTCATAGTTTGGGGGGAATTTTGTTACACATTATTTTGGTCACTCCGATGATGACCCCATAAGCATGTGTTCAGGCTTCCAAAACAATCTTTCACATGAGGAAAATGGTTGAGTTCTTCCCCTACAAGGCACATTTTTAGAATGCCACCGCAGGTTGACAATGGTACACAATGTGGAAATCCTTGATTTCCATAGGCTGCTCTATGCCTGGCCTGTGGGATTTCCACATGTTTCTATATAGGTAGGGTGCAGTGATGCTTGAAGCTAAGAAAAGGAATAAGTTTCACGAAGTTTCTAGAAAGAGAATATTCTAGAATGTTAGGTGGCGTCCGTATGGTTGTGATCTTACTATCTTTTCGGATTTGGTGGGATCATCCTCATCCTAGAAACCACTTCATCTTCTCCTATAGAATAATGGATTTCTCATGGAAAAGGTTAAGCAAGTTCAAGCAATATTGAGCAAATAATAGGTTGAAGATTGTGTGAAGGATCTTGATACAATTGATGCTTGAGGCCTCCATTTGTCCATCAAGCTTTGTGGATTATCTTCATGCAAATTCAGAGCAAGGGCATGTGTGTGTTGGAACAAAGGACCACCAAAAGGGAACTTGCGACATCAAGGCACTTGGTTATATCTTCCACTTTACTTAATATGATACAACAACATGTTTCTTTCCCATAAAATCATTAGTGTTTTATTACATGACTCCTTGATCACATGTTTAGGTTTCCATTGAATCTACAATTGTTTCTTTCACTTTGGTTGGTTTGTGTCATTGCAGATCTAGTCTCACAAGAGAACCGAAGTGAAGAAGAGATAACAAAGATATAGGGAAGCGATATATAAAGGTATGTCATACATTCCTTATTTGGTGATAAATTCAATGGTAGAAACTTAGGGAAAGAGTCATGTCCTGTCTTGTTTTGTTCTAGATCTAGGTGGATCTAGGGAGATTAGTTTATGTCTACATTCACCGATTTATCCAATAACAACCCTGCTAAGATTTTAGTCATTTTAAATTTACCACCACTAAAGTCAGTGTGCCAATTAAGAGAAACACTGGGACATACAGGTGATTACATGAATTTTATAAAGGGGTATGCGTAGATTATTGCACCAATGGAAAATTATTAAAGAAGGACACTAGATTTCAGTGGAATGAGGATTGTCAACAAGGACTAGACACTCTAAAGGAAAATATGGCGACAAACCCTATATTAGTAATTTTGGATTGGGAAAAGACATTTCATGTGCACGTAGATGCATCATCTCTAGCACTTGGAGAAATTCTAGCATATCCATGAGAAGGGGCATTAGACCATCCTATATCCTTTGCAAGCAGAAATTTTTTAGAATCTGAGAAGAATTACAATATCACAGAAAGTGAAGGCCTAGAGATGGTATATTCACTTTAGAAATTCAGGCACTATTTACTAGGTAAACACTTCAAAATGTTCCGAGACCATTCTTCTCTCAAATATCTAGTCAATAAACCAATGTTAGGGGGAAGGATCTGTAGATTGATATTATTATTCCAAGAATTATGTTTTGAAGTGATATTCAAACTAGGAAAGTTGAATGCAGGACCTAATCACCTATCAAGGGTAACCAATGGAGAAGAACCTACTAAATTGGAAGAAAACTTCCCTGATGCATGGTTATTTTTAGTATAAGTCGTTGATGAATACTTTCTTGATATTATTGAATACTTAAGTACAAGATTTGCGCCATAGGAATTTAGCATTGTACAGAAGAAAAATATGGTAGTCAGAGTTGTAGACTATCAACTCATTGTAGGACATTTATACAACATGGGCACAAATAGTATTTTGAGAAGGTGTGTATTGGAACATGAACGACTAATGGTTTTATTATAATCTCATGAAGGTATAGATGGAGTACACTATGCAGAAAAATATGCCATGAAGAAGGTATTGCATGTGAGATTATGGTGGCCAACAGTCCATAAATATCCCAAGGAATATTGTCAGAACTGTAATGTCTATTAGAGGGTTGGCAAACCCAACAAAAGGGATGATATTCCCCTAATACCACAAGTAACTCTATAGGTATTTGAAAAATGGGAAATAGAATTTTTTGGACCTATTAATCCACCAACAAAAAGTTCAAGAGAAAAATATATCATTACTTCAACTAAATACTTAACGAGATGGGAAGAAGAAACACCAGTCAAAGATTGTAGCACAGAGACAACAACACACTTCTTATTTGAGAAAGTGATCACCAGATTTGTATGTCCCAGGATTCTGATGAGTGACCAAGGCACTCATTTTATTAATAATACCATTAGGGATACGATTGAGGAGTTTGAAGTCTATCACCAAAAGAGTACACCATATCATCCTTAGGAAAATGGAATAGTAGAATCTCATATTGTTGTATGGACAGGAAGCAATGGTGCCATTAGAATTTTTGGTACGCTGTCTGTGCATAGTAGCAATTACCAGTAGGATAGAAAGAGTCACAGTACATGAGAGGTTAAGTCAAATAATGGAAATGGAAGAGGAAAGGATTTTGGAAATATTTCACCAGGAATTACAGAAAGAAAGGGACAAAGCATGGCATGACAAACATATTAAAAAGAAAATATTTAAGGAGGGAGACCTAGTTCTTCTCTATGACAACAAATTTTTGCAACACCCTGGTAAGTTTAGAATGCATTCGCTAGGGCCATATGAAGTAAATATTGTCATAGATGGGGGATCTGTGTACATAAAAGACTTGGGAGGAACAAAATTGAAAGGAATGATCAACGACAGTAGAATGCAACTATATAGGTACAATCAACCTACGAACTCTTAAACGTTAAAGTGCAATAAGAAAGTCATGTATATAGTGTACTATAGTATATATTAGGAAAGAAAACTGATAAAAAATAAATAAAAAGTAGAAAAGGAAGAAAAAGGAAGACAAAAGTAGAAAAAGAAGGAAAATACAAAATACTGGGAAATATTGTGCATAGCAGAGAGTGGAATCAGGGAGACACAATTTTTTTTACCACGTGCAGCATATGGCTGACATGAAGCAAAAATAATCCACTAGGGGAAAAGTCGCAACAGAAATGTACGATGCACCGAAAAGTTACAGCGCACTATAAAACGAGCCAATGGTCGGAAAAGAAAAACTGGTCATCGAGGTAAAATCGTGTGAATTGAGCATTTATGAAACTTAATGAAGTGTGCTCAAAAATATTTAATGCATTTATGACCATAAAAGAAGCATCTCCAAGAAAATTTAGGGAATTCATGACACCCCATATACAACTAAAACGTGAGCCAACTGATACTTATTGTGAGTTTACATACCCACGGAGCTAAGGAACATGAAGACAAGTGGTGAATAGGTAAGTTCAGAGATCTTAGTAGCCAAGGTTCAACTAGAGAAGGAATAATTACCCACGATGGAACCTCCAAAGATCGGTGCACCTGGCCAAATGAAAATAAAAACATGAAGTAGACACAGATCTCCGTAGGAAACCGCAGAGGCAGAACAAGCATTTACACAGACAAAGGGAATTGTCAATTTCGACGAAATTCCTTCGCTACAGATTGAACCAGTGAGTGCCACACTAGTAGAGGAAGAGAGGTAGGCCCCTATGATGGTCGAGATGGAAATCGACTCACGCGACAGAGCATGGGGCCATGACCCATTAGCAACAAGAAACCCACAACATCCTTCCAAGGCCAAAGCATCCCACAAAACAAATAGTGTTGATAGTGAAAGGAAAAAATATGACGAGCCAAGGTCACAACCTATGGTGGGGTTCACGTAGTAGGAGGAAGTGAAGCTCAAAGATATCATGGGGAAAGCATATTTGGACTAGAAATAAAGAGAATGATAGGTTGGGACATCTAGTATGCCAACATAGAGAAAGGGGAAACAACCCATTATGCGGTCCCCACGTAAGCAACCCAACGCCTCGATTATTTTTTCATGCATTCCAGATGGGGTATAGGCCACACCAAGTTTATTGGGCTACGTCGAAAGGTTACGATACACATACCATGAGGTGTCTGAAACAAGCAAGTTCCTAGAATTTTCACAACAGTTGTATATGGAGAGCCTAGGCACAAGGTCGTTCGAAGATCCAATGCTGCAACCAAAGCAATGAGTGGCATGCTTGGTAAATACAAGTATTCTTAATTTGTTTGATATTCCTCACTTCGGAATGAGGAAATACGTGAAAAAATGTGTCAAGTAGTTATTGGCGGTCCTCCATGGGGGAATTTTATGGCTATATGAGCCTATTTGCATCGATGTTGAACTAATTTCCTTCATCATAGGACTGCCATCAAATGGCGTGAAGCCCACGCAGTACATGGATGATAAAACCAAGGAAAATTCACTTGCAGAAAAAATGAAGAAAACCTATGGGACAGAAAGGGGCTCACGTGACATTATCATAAAATGGATTAATGATGTAGTCACCAGGATGGAAACAATATTGAAGGCATGCAAACTCCTTCAAAAATTTCGCAAGGAGGAGGTCCCTACAGAAGTTGTCACAGTGATAGCATAGTGTGCAAATGACACCATGCTTAGTTGGGCCCCATACTTATTGAATCTATTGCTAGATGACTACAAGGATTCCCAATACTTGGGAACCGAGTTCCACTACTCTTGTCTTATTATACTAATATCACTAATTGGATGGAAACAACCTACCTAATCATATTTTTTTGATAGAGTAGAATGATGTCGTGCAACACGGTATACATCATTGGGAAGAACTTATGATTCCAAGCAGAGAAGTGGTAATTCCAACACTTTTTCTCGGTATCTCAGCGATATGAAAGAGAATATAGCCAATACCTGGAGAATATCTCACGAGGTGGTCATGTAGTACCAGGGGATAGCCATTTTTAAGGATACATGACATAACATGTGGATCCAGGTGCGCATGGATACAAACAAAGAATGGATAATACTTCAATTTTTCATCAACATAGGGGAAGTTGAATGGGGAATAAAATACTGGAAGGATGACTAGAATATCCCATTCATCACCAAGGACATTCCCAAAGGGAAAGAAGTGGAATCAAGGTCATCCAAGACATTTGCAAGGGGAAGTGTCGCAACCAAGAAACCAACACAGTCGATGAAGCCTAGTCCAAAGATAGTGAAACAGAAGAAGGGAAGTGCCCCAAAGAAGGATGGGAAGATAGACAAAAAGGACAATGTCCTACACATAAGGAACAAGGAAGGGGGAAAATAACAACATAGCAAACCCCTATGACAACTAATCCACAAGAGACAATGCCAACCAAATGACTGATCATACATATAGGTGGGTCGTGCAAGAAGGCCAAGGCCCCAAAAAGACATCCCAAAATACACAATAACCAAGGATGATTTTAATTCAGTCGCAGAGAGGGTGCAGGACCACGCAACAAAAGAGTATGAGGAGGTCGAGAACCAAACAAAAAGGATAAGGAAGGACTTGGTCAACATTAAGTAGGTCTTGGAACATATATAAGTAGCACAACTACAAGAGAGGGGAGCAGAACCAATCCCACGAGCGACAGAAGTAGGGGATAAAACCACATAGAATGATGAAGACACAATACAGATCATAGCGCAAGCAAGTCCTAGCTTCCAGATAACAACATATATGCTACATTTCTAGGAGGCCATAGCGCAAACACCACTTAAAAACCCGGTGTAGGTAGAGTTGGTATTGGCTAAAATACCAACAAAGGAATTGTACAAGATACAATTCAGTGTCACACAGGAAGTGTAATCACAAGCCAAAGAAGATATGATGGAATTGCAAGTCACTAGGGATGGCAAGGATGCACCATAAATTGTGGTAGAGTAGGTCCAACTGGAGACATAGGATGAGAAGCAACACATGGATAAATTGGAGCAGAAGTTGACGGAAGTTTTCAAAAATATTTCATACAACACGCACGAAGTTGTGAGTAGTGATGAAGAACAAATTAAAATCATTGCGCAGACACTTGAAGAGTATAATAAGTGTTGGTTGTGGAGCCTTATTATCTTCCTGATTCAAAGGTCCTTGCTTTCAGCAGTGTTTATACCCCATGAAGTATTTACACCCTAGAAGTATGTACACTCTTCCATGTGGGGGAGTGAAGAGGGGGGGTACCCCCTCTGCGGGGTCTGGGGGGTCCATCCCCCCGGCTGGGGGGTCTGGGCGCAAGTGGGCCCCCAGCGGGGGTTCATGGGTGAAGCCCCCGAAGCAAAAATTGCCTTGTAAAAGTATATTGTAATTTCATTGTAAATCTGGACCGTTCATTATAAGGTCGCAGATCTAACGATAGATATTATGTTAGGGTTTTTTTCCCTAGAAGGCAAACCTCTTTTATGAGGGAAATGTATTGTGGCTATCGATGGTGGTGAATATTGTATTCTGAGAGAGGAGACTGTGAGAGAAAGAAGAGGAAGTTACAGCGGGTTTTGTTGTAGGTTGTATCCCTTCATTTGCTGGATAATAATAAAGCAAAGACCTGGCAATTTCTCTGGTGGATGTAGCTCACACTGGGTGAACCACGTAAATCTGTGTCTCTCTTGTATTGTGTGTCTTCTGTGTTTTGTTTCTGCATTTGTTTTATTTTATTGTTCCATGGTCCTGTTTATCTAACAACTGGTATCAGAGTGTAAGGTAACTCATAGGAAAAGAGGGTTCCTGGTTCGAGTGGGAGCAATGTCGGAAGATGGAAAGTTTAGGGTCGAGAAATTTAACGGCCAAAACTA
>JZKD02S0109264.1:11695-24514 GCA_000966675.3 Picea glauca | reverse complement strand
GTACATGTGAAAGATATGAATTATGTACTGGTTATAAATAAATATAAATATTGACTAACAACAAGCATTTTTCCCTCGCACACAAGCAGAAGATCAACCATAGAAAATTGCAGACATAGAGGATCGTGACTCAACATGAAGTGGGGGAGAGCTCCCACAATAGAGACGAAGAGTCTAACGAAAGGAGGGCGGTAGGGACCCCTCTAGATCTAGTCGAGACTGTGAGGAGCCTCATAGTTGAATTGCAAAGCTGCAAGGCTGACAATGAGAGGATGATGAAAGAACAAGAAAAGAAAATAGAAATTAACAAAGTTTTATTGCAGAGCTTATCCAACCTACAAAGACAAATACAGCATGAACCTGAGGTACAGAAACATGGTCATATCAGTGGCCATGCTGAGAGGAGAACCTCGAGAAAGGTCCACCCCAGAGATAAGGGACAAGTGTCAAATGATTCTTTTGGGAAGGAAGATGGTGGTTCGGAGGGCTCTTCTAGCAGTAGAACTAGTTCTTATTCTCGAAAAAGACAGAAGAAGAGAAGCTTTCCAAGGGTCATAAATTTGAAGAATTCAGGAAAGCCAAACCACCCTCCTTTGACGATGAAATAAAGAAGGGAGAGGAAGCAGAGGCATGACTGCTTGGACTAAAGAAGTATTTTAGAGTCCATGACTTCTCAGAAAATTTGAAGGCCCGAGTGGCCACCTTAAACTTGAATGAAAAGGCTTCCATTTGGTGGGAAGACCTTAAGAATGTGAAAGGGGTTCATGAAGAGGACCTATCTTGGGAACGGTTTGAGAAATACTTCCGGAAAAAGTATCTGTTGGAAAAATATTTCAACGAAAAGACTAAAGAATTCTATGAACTTAAACTGGGGCAAATCACTATAGAGGAATATGTCATCAGATTCCTTGAGTTGCTGAGGTATGTACCTTAAATAAAAGAAGAAAATTCCAAGGTGCAACATTTCATCAGCAGAATACCTAAGGACTATCAGAAAAGAATTGAATTTGATGAGCCAAAGACCCTAGAAGGAACTATCCGAAAGGCAAGATATTGTCATGAACAGTTTGGACATCAGACAGAACCTCGTGATGGCTGGAAACTGAAGAATAATTCAGGATTTCAGAGAAAGGGGATTAAATCCCCAAGATTTAAGAACTATAAGAAGAAATCAAGGATGAGCTTCCCAGCCCAAAGTGTACACAAGTAGAACTTTCCCTCCTTGATCAGAAATAAAACTTCTGGATCTATACTAGTGAAGGTTGATAACCCAAAGAGAGAACCTTTGAAATCTTGGGGTTGCGGAGAAGAACATCTATTGAGAGACTGTCCACACCAACAACAGAATAGTTAGAGAATTTACAGCATCCAAGAAGCTACCACCGTCAATGATGGGGCCAGAAGTGTGCCGCAAATTTATGCAGCCTTGGATAATAACCAAGACAACCACCAAGCTTTAGTGGTGGAAATAGAAGGTATGATTTCCAACCATCTAGTGTCTATTCTGATTGACCCTGGTTCAAACTTGAGTTATATAACCCCTAATACTATTGATAAGTGTAAACTACAATCACATAAACCTACCAAGCCATGGTTGGTACAATTAGCCACTGGCACCAAAAGAAGGGTAGCAGAGGTCATACCAGTCTGCCATTTAATGTTGGGTGAATTCCCCACCCAATCAACCCTTAACATATTACCCCTAGGATCATATGATCTGTTGATTAGTATGGATTGGCTAGCCACCCATAAAGCTAGATTGGACTGTAACCATAAAACCTTAGAATGTGTAAGTAAATAAGGAAAAAGGATAACCCTTCAAGGGATCTGAAAACCTATCTCGGTGAGACAAATATCAGCTCTACAAATGAGAAGGTATTGTCAAAAATGATGTCCCCTATATGAAATACAGGTGTTGAAAATAATCGAAGGAGACAAACCAAGCCTCCAAGACCACCCTACCCTGAGAGAATACAAAGATGTATTTTTGGAAGAGATACTGGGTCTACCTCTGAGAAGGTACATTGACTTCTAGATAGAAATTGCACCGGGAGTGGTGCCGGTGTCTAGGACACCCTACTGGATGAGCACACCTGAACTAGTTGAACTGAAATTGCAATTGAGAGAAATGATGGATAAGGGCTATATCTAGCCCAACATGTCTCCATGGGGAGCACCAGTCCTATTTGTGAAAAAGAAGGACAATACCCTTAGACTATGTATAGATTATAGACAACTCAATAAGGTAACTATAAAGAGAAAGTACCCCTTGCCCAGGATTGATGACCTGTTTGATCAATTGGGGGATGTGTCTATTTTCTCAAAGATTGACTTGAGGTCGGGATACCATGAAGTTTGAATCAAGGGTGAAGACATCCATAAAATTGCCTTCTGGACGAGGTATGGTCACTATGAGTTTGTGGTATTGTCATTTGGGTTAACCAATGCCCCTGCCACTTTCATGTGCTTGATGAACAATGTACTCAGCAAATTCCTAGACAAATTTGTGTTGGTTTTTATTGATGATATACTAATTTACTCCAAGAATGGAGAAGAGCATGAAGATAATCTTAGGCTTGTGCTGCAAGTGCTAAGAGAACATCATCTCTATGCCAAATTTAGCAAATGTGAATTCTTCCAGAAGCAAATACATTACTTAGGCCATGTCCTATCTAAAGAAGGAATAGCAGTAGACCCTGACAAAATCAGGTCTATCATGGAATGGCCTATCCCAAAGGACGTTTCGGATATCAGATCCTTTATGGGATTAGCAGGATACTATATGAGATTTATAAAAGGATTCTCCAAGATTGGTTGTCCAGTCACTACCCTCTAGAAAAAGGGGATAAAATTCACATGGACACAAAAATGTGAAGAAAGTTTTCAAACCCTGAAACATCTACTGACCCACGCACCCATGTTGAAGATCGTCAATCCTGAAGTTGACTTCCTCGTGTGCATTGATGCCTGTAAGGAAGGGCTCAGAGGAGTCCTTATGTAGGGAGGAAGTGTGGTCTGCTATGAATCCTGAAAATTGAATGAGCATGAAGTCAACTATGTGACTCATGATCTAGAGCTGGCTACCATAGTGAACGCCTTGAAAATGTGGAGGCATTACCTCCTGGGAAGAAAATTTGTACTTATGACAGACCACTGTGGACTGCAATATCTGTTTGACCAACCAAAGATCAATTCCAGACAAGCTAGGTGGATGGCTCTTCTCAACGAGTTTGATTTTGAAATCAAACATATTAAGGGAAAGGAAAATAGGGTAGTTAATTCCCTTAGCAGAAGCATGAGAACAATTTACCTGACCACGGTGAGCACCAATGAGACAGATGTCAAGGAAAGAGTCAGAAATGCACAAGAAATAGATCCCTTCACCCAGACTGTGACCCTGTACCTATAGCAAGAGCCCACCAAGGTAAAGTATGGAGACTAGTAGATGATGGAAGGATGTCTGCTCACTTATCGAAGAGGATTGTACATTCTAGATTGTGACGACTTGAAGAGGTTCATACTGGATGAACTACATAAAAGACCCTATACTGATCATCCAGGATACCAGAAGATGATCACAGCCACCAGGAAACAATTCTACTGGCCTGGGTTGAAGAAAGACATAGCTGAGTACTTATCCAAATGCATAGAGTGACAACAATTTAAATTATAACACTAACACCTAGCAGGATTATTGCAACCTTTACCAATCCCGAAATGGAAATGGGAAACCATCTCCATGGATTTTATCACCGGATTACCAACCTTGACCAAACAGAATGATGCCATCATGTTAGTGGTGGATAAATTGAGCAAGTTTGCTCATTTCATCCTCGTCAAGTCAACTTGCAAGGAAATATACATCGCTCAGGTATTCATGAAAGAGATATTCATATTGCATGGTATGCTGAAAGAGATCGTGTCTGACAGAGACATGAAATTCACTTCCAACTTTTGGAAATCACGGATGGTTGGTTTGGAGACCAAGTTGTTGTTTAGCACTGACTATCATCCTCAAACCAATGGACAGATGGAAAGAGTGAACAAATACTAGAAGACATGCTAATAATGCATGTAATGCATCAACCCAAGAAGTGGGAAGACTACCTTCCACTGGTAGAATTCACCTACAACAACGGCTACCAAGAATCCTTAAATATGAGCCCCTTCGGAGTCCTCTATGGTAGGCCATGCAATACCCCAGTCAGTTGGAGTAATCCCGTAAATAGAATTTATTTTGGACTCGAAATGTTGAAAGAAATGGAACAACAAGTGACTCAGATAAAACAAAACCTGAAGGTCGCTCAGAACCGACAGAAAAGTTATGCCGACCAAAAGAGAACTCCAAGAGATTTCAAGATGGGAGACCATGTATATCTCAGAGTTAGGCCCAGGAAGAGTTCCCTGAAAATGGGACCTTGTGCCAAGTTAGCACCTCAGTATTGTGGACCCTTTGAATTTCTAGATAGAGTGGGACCTGTAGCCTATAGGCTTGCACTCCCTCCCATAGTAAAAGAACATAATGTTTTATAGGTTTCATTATTGAAGAAATGTGTACATGATTCTAATCATATAATTGATTGTTCTATGATCCAGGTGGAACCGGAGGGAGAATTCCTACCAGAACCTCAATTCATATTGGACAGAAAGGAAACCCCGCTCTGAAACCAAACCATTGCATAGGTCAAGGTGCAGTGGAGACATTTTGGCCCAGATGAGGCTACATGGGAAATGGAGGATTCCATGAAACAGGCATATCCAATTTTGTTTACCCCTGTACATACATGTCACATTGATAGATAGAACATCAAGGATGATGTTCCCTTAAGGGGGAGGGAATTGTAACACCCTGTTTCCCCCAGTCTGTAAAAATAAGTATACTACCCAAGAACTATGGAAAACTCAAAGATGTGAATGTGTGATTTAGAATGGACCTTAGTATAAAAGGTCGACGAATGTAAATAATGTTATGAATATATGTTGCAAGACTGCTAGAAGGGGGATGCACTAAAAAGAGACCACGATGGCTGAAGAAAGGTGGTGGAAGGCACCTGGAATGGTGGCATTAACTTCCACCGAAACCAATACCATATTTGGTCTTCACTGGCCCGAAGATCAAGAGCAGCTTGTTGGCCCTGAAATGAATTACTCACCAGGTTGGTAGGTGAAGAGGCTCCTCATGAGTTAATAAGGGATGGGGGTGAACCGCCCATCTGTGGAGGCCTCAGACCTAACCACCAAGGGGAATTTTGTGCCACACGCAACCTTGCCAGAAAAGAAAAGGCAGGAACGAGGTGTGGAAAGGGGATAGTCACGACAGAGATCGCAAGAGGGAAGAAATCAGAAGGGCTCTGGAAAATACACAGAGTGATTGATAAGCAGAGACGAAAGAGAGTAACCTTTGTTCTCGACTTCTGATGAACAAAGACTCAGTCTCATAGCATCGTGGTCTAGCTCGGGGGTGGCTAGTGGTAAATCCTTTGGGAGTCGCTAATCCTATGGTTGGGTGGAAATGAGCAACCATCTCAACAGTTCCATCACCTGGTGTTTTCTGATAAGTGTTTGTATCTTGTATCTTTCATTGAATATATTGGAATGTATGCTCATGGTTTGAACACTTATAAATGTTTTCTATGTAGAAAGGTTTGCATGGTGTTTTGATCAGAAATGGTGGTTGCATGCTTATGTTGGAATGACCACATTTGGTTTATATATATGTGTGTGTGTGTGTGTGTGTGTGTGTGTGTGTGTGTGTACTTGAACGAATTCAGTTTTCAAGTCTGTTCTTAGGAAATTTGTTTCCCTTGTTTGTCTCTCATGTTGCCCTGGATAGATTTCACCACAAGGCACCCTTTCGGGACCGCTCCCTTACTTTCCAGAAGACCTTTCAGTTTGGTATTCAAACTTGGTGAAATTTGCTTGAGGACCTAAAGGAGGATTTTAGAGTTTAAGTCTTAAAAACCATGCATAAGAGAGAATGGTCCTCTTAGAGTGTGACCTTTTGGCATTTCGGTACCCAGAATACCCAAGGGTGAGTTCCCTTGTACTCGCAAGTCCCGAAACCCTGACTTGCAAAGTCCTGAAATGATAATAGTATGGAGAAGTTATAAGATCTCGGAGTTTCAGTACCTAGGATACCTAGAGGCGAGTTACTTGTACTCGGAAGTCCTGAATCCCTGACCCACAAAATTTCGATGGGTGAAATCCCGAAATAGATGCGCAAGTTAAGAGTTGGTACTTCGGAGTTTCAGCTCCCGGAAGATCTAGATGCGAGACCTCCTGTCTGCACACATCACGAATCTCTGATTCACGAAATCCAAAATTGGACCAGCATGGGTAAGTATTGGTGTTCAACATTTTAGGAACTGGGACGTTTGAGGATAAGTTCCCTTGTACCCGCTAGTTGTGAAATCCTGAACTGTGGAACCCTGAATTTGGTCAAGTGTATGATGAATGGGTGTATCATCTTTTCGAAATTCGGGTAGTCGAGGAGTATGAATCTTCGACCTATTGTATCACAAGGTTCCGATATATGAAACCCCGATTTGCAGAATCCTGAATTGGCATAATGTGACTTGGTTTGGCATTTCGGCGTTTCAGTACCCAAAAAACCCAAGGGTAAGTTTCCCTTGTACTCGCAAGTCTCAAAATCCCGACTTTCGAAACCCCGAAAGGATAGAGTGTGGAGAAGTTATTATACTTAAGTATTTCAGCACCCAGGGTACCTAAGTGTGAACCCCATGAATTCACCAGTCTCGAAACCTCAAAATAGTGGAGCATGTTTAGAGTTTTGATGACTCGGAGTTTTTGGCTTCCAGGAAACCTAGGGGCGAGACCCCTTGTTTTCACATAATGTGAAATCCCGAAAGGAGGAATGCTAAAATGTCTTAGCATGGATAATATTGGGTATTTAGGTATTTCGTTACCCGAGATACCTATTGGCAAGTTCTCTTGTACTCCCCAGTCCCGAAAACGCAAAGTGTGAAACCTCAAAATAATAATAGTGTGGACGAGATATGGTGTTTCGGTGTTTTGGCACCTGAGACACCTAACGGTAAGTTCTCATGTCGTCACATATCTCAAAAAACCAGTTTGTGAATTTTTGAAATAGACGGAGCGATGTGTATATATATATATATATATGCAGGTTTCGGAGTTTCAGATCCCAGGAAACCTAAGTGTGAAACCTCCTGTTGTCACATATCCCAAAATTTTGGTATGCGAAATCCCGAAGGGTAGAGTACCAGGGCTTAATCTGAGTTGTTGTGAATCTCAATAAGTGGTTAAACTTGTTTCGGGTTTTGGCCCTTCCAAACACAAGAGAGGAAAGGAAATACATGTATCATGATTTCCTGAATCATGAAAGCCAATGAGCACCTCTCCGATAAGGCTTGTGGTCCTAGCCATCGATCACATGAGTACGGATAAGGGATGGTAGGGTTTGTATCAGGCCCCATAGGGATTCGGGGAATTCCGTTCCTCGGAGAAAAGAAGAAAAAAGGTGAAATTTTTTTAATTTCATAGTGGGTATGTTACAGACAATGAGAAAAAAAGACAATTTAGTGTTAGCTTAGGTTGAACTAGCACCATAGTCAATTTGTTAGAATTTTAATATTCAGAATCATCCAAGAATAAGAAGGAAATCAGAGGAATGAGCATGAAATATAACAACCATAATAAAACAAGGATGAAATTGTTATACCAGTGGATAGATCATAAATACAACACCATAAAGGATTTAGTGAGCTAGTGAGCTCCCTTCTTCATCCTTAGGATGGGTTATTTTTTTTCCTTTTAGAACCTTTCTCTCTCAAATGACTAGATAAGAAGGTGTGTACAAATATCTTAATAGGTGAGAGGTTTAATACAAAAATATTTTATGCTTATGAATGTATGAATGAGATTATGAGAAAAAAATATTGTCTAAGTTCATGCACACAACATAAATTTGATTTTACTTCTCCTCTTTTTGTACATGCTAATGGATTATTTTTATAGGCCTTAAAAAAAGCTTGGTAAGGACTAGTTCACAATGGGAAATGGAATTCCACTTGGGTGTAGCCTCCCATGCATGAGTGTACATGAAACCACCCATAGCACCCATCTTGAATTCCCATGGACTTGGGGCCTTTTGGTCCTTCATCCCAAAATTGCCCTTGATGGGATTATTTGTCATTAATGCATCAAGAGTTGGTGAAAATTCACTTTTGGTCAATCCACATGAATTTTAAAGGAAATTCATGTGGGCACATGTAGATCACACAAAATATAGAATTTTAATTCATGCAAATCATTAAAAAACCCACTTTGCATAGTTTTTTTATGTTGAAGATGGTGTATTAATGCCATGAGTATGCACCTGTGTTGAACTGATGACCCTTTCGGTGATCACTTGTATAGGTCCGTGAATGATTTTTAGGTGATAACAATAGTTCTAACACCATTCATATCTATTGGATATATTTTAACAATCTCATTAATTTTTCTTTTGGTTCTAGTAGCTAGTTGAAACAACCATGATTTCTCATTCTTACTCCTCTTCAAATGAAATATTTAAACTAAATTAGGGGCAATGTCACTATGATTTTCTCCTAAATCAATTAAAATGGAAATAAGCTAAGTTGAAATCTTACCTTCCAGTTCAATCTTATTTCATTTACGGTCGATTTTCCAAGGCTACATATACTCTTGAGATGTTTCTACCCACACCTTCCATTTTAGTTTCATATTGTATGTTATGCACATTCCTCATTCTATCTCCCTTATAAGGACAATATCCATACATATGATCTCCTTTACAACCCCAACATTGGATTAGTTGAATTACCCTTTTCCCAAGGATTCTACCATTTTAGATCTACTCTGAGATGACTAACTTTGTTGATACATATTATGATTGTTTATGATGCAAGAAGGTTCAAATCCCTTCGTTCTTTGATATAATTTTTCCTTCTTATTATGTTTCCAAGACTTATGAAAAGTTTCTCTTCGTTTTTTATGATCATATCAATACTTGTCCTTCCTAAGGATAAGTGCACCCATCCTCTTTGACTTATAGTACACCCATCACTTCACTTTGTTATTTAAATAAAGTGARGTGATATTCACTCCTTCATACTTAAACACGGACCCGCTTTATAGCAGATATCCCTAAGTGTCTTGTTGCACTTGTTGGATCAAGCTAGAAATTTTGGGATCTTGGAACAATTGATGTAAAAATTCCTTCAACCAATCAACTACAATGAAGGAGAGTGAAAAGAGGGACCCTTCTTCTTCATATTTCCTGGAAAGAGAATCAACTACCACATTCTCTTTTCCCTTCTTGTAAATTATCTCATAATMATATCCAAATATTTTGGTCTRCCACTTTTGTTTCTTGGGGATGAAATCCACTGTTCCAAAAACTATTTGAGKCTATGGTCATCAGTTTCAATTTGGAAGCATTTCCCAAGCAAGTAAGGATGTTAGATATTCACTGCAAGAAAAATAGTCCAAAATTCATTTTCATATGTAGATTTTCCCAAGTGTTGCTTAGAAATTTATTTACTATTAAAGTTCAATGGTCTTCCTTATTTCATGAGAACTACACCAATTCCTTTCCTTGAGGTATCACACTCCAAAAAAAAATCTTTGTGAAGTTGAGTAGAGATGGTACTTGATTTGTACACATCTTTTTCCAAATCTTGAAAGGCTTGATTGGAAACTGTATTCCAACTAAAATATTTTTTCTTAAGGAGGATAGTGAGTGGGCCTAAAATGTTTCCATAGTTTTGGATTAAATTTCTATAGAAGCTAGTTAAACCAAGAAGCCTTGCAAAATTTTAAGAGTCTTCGAGTAGGGCCAATCCTTCATAAAAAAAAAATTCTTGGGATCCACTCAAACACTATCCTTACCAACAATATGGCCCAAATATTCTACCTTGGAGGCCCAAAAGGAACATTGAAACTTTTGAGAAAGAATTGATCCTGAGAAAATAGGTGAAATACCTAATCCACATGGGAAATATGGGATTACCAAGTTTTACTATAATTAGGATTTCATTAAATAAGACAAGGACAAAATGGTAATAAAGGGTCGAAAGATGTGATTCATGAGACTTTGAAAAGTGGAGGAGGAATTACACAGGACAAGGAACATGAAAAATAACACATAATGGCCTTCATGAGTATGAAAGGAAATCTTGGGAATATCAACCTCCTTCATACTTAATTGGTGATAGGTGGAATCCAGATCAAGTTTGGTAAATAATTGAGCACCAGACAGTTCATCCAAAAGGTCATCAATGATGAGAATGGGAAATTTATATTTGATGGTAAATTTTTTGAGAGATCGAAAATCAGGGCACATGTGCCAATTACCTTATTTTTTTAGTACCATAGCCATGGGAACTGAATAAGGGTTGGTAGTAGGGAGGATGACACCCACAACTAAAAATTTTTGAACATTTTTTTCAATATCATTTTATGATCAAATGGGGGACGATAAGGGGAACATTGGGTGGAAGAATCCCAAGTACAAGTGGGATGGAATGATCATGGGCACCAGAAGAATGTGGGATGCCTTAGGGTTTTTCAAAAACTGAGTGGTGTTTATAGATGATAATATACATGTCTAGATGAATGGTTGGGGATGGATTCCCAATGGCTTGAATGGCATGGAACTGGGCAATAATGCTAGAATGACCCTTTTTCAGAGTTTTTCTATTTGGTGTGAATTGACAATATTGGGGGAATCTATCGTGATTCCTTGGAACTTATAGTGATGCCCATGTTTTTGTAAGCTCATGTATAATTTATTGAAACCCATGGTGATGGGGCCTAAAGTGTGTTTCCATTCATCACATAGGACAATGTCACAACTCCCCATTTCAATGGAAAACATGTGGGATTTAAAAGAATAATCACCACTTTGTAGGTTCACATTTTTACAAAACCCCCACATTTCATGGAACCTTCATTATCAATCTTGATTTGAAATTTATTAATTGTATGGATATAGCAATGGATCTCTTGATCAATTCATTAATGAATAAATTTATGGGTGTTTCCATTGTCGATGAGGATAATAAATTTATGATGCTTGATATAGCCAATTAATTAAAGAGTTTTGGTAATTGAAATACCAGTGACAGCATGCATAAAGATAAGAGGTTCTACCTCAGTTTGATTAGAGGGAAGACTGGTATCATTTTCCTAGGGAAGAAATTCAGGAGGGGAAACATCACCTTCATATTAATAAATGTCCTAAAAAATGGCCAGAAAATATTTTTCTCCTTACATTTGTTCTTGGAAAATATTTTTCATCGCAATTGTAGCAAAGACTGTTATGTTGGCGTTTATCCATTTCTTCCCCAGTTAATTTTTGTACCTTAAGAGGGGAAGGGGAATATGTATTGGTGGGTTAGGGATGGGGAATAAAGGATGGATGAGTAGTGACCACCTACTATGATTCCTCAACCCTTTGAGTGGATTCAAGCCATGTCTTAGGGAGACCCATGAGAACATGAGTATGGATATCCTCCTTTAGGCTACTAATAAATAATTCGTGAAAGAAGGTGTCAAACATTCCTTCTATGCGGAAATCCAATCGATAAAAAGTATTTATGTAGTATTCAATTGTACATGACTGTTTAAGCATGGTAAAATATCCCAAATGATGAGTGTTTGTGTTAAAATGTTCATAAATATTTGCAACAAATTGGGTCCAAGAAATATAACCTTGGTGGGAATTTTTACACCATTGCCACCATTGTTAGCGCTTTGGATATAAATAGATGACACCAAAATGAAATTTTATTAAGTCATTGAGGATTCCATGCAATGATAAATAATGTTCCATTTGAGTGACCTAACCAGTTAGGTATGATCCATCAAATTTATCCACCTCCACTTTAGGAAGGCACAAATCATGAGAAAAGGAGTTAGAATGAAACAAATGGAATGAGGTGATTAAAATCCCTCTTGGTGTAAATTTTGTTCCATGGATTTAGGTCCCTTAAATTGATTCAGAAAGGACATCAAGGAGTGCATGTCAAGTCTAGCTAGCAGGGGATTAAGGGAAGTAATGTTGGAATTAATTTGAGACAAAATTTTGATCGCTCTAAGTTTGATCTACTTTGGAGTGGTCCTATAATTTGATAAATGATTCTTTGATGGAACCGAAGTGGTTTCCAAATTCTTTATTGATATTTTCCATCTAGGGAGGGTGAAAAAGTAAGAGGGAGATGTGAGAAAGGGAAAGGGGAAAGTGGGTCCACACATAAAGGCTTATTGGAGAGTTGTATGAAGATGATCATTGTGAATTAAGGAATCTAGTGAGATAGGTCTCGAATAAATTTGTCGGAAAGGGTGGGTGGGTCCACAAAAAAAAGGCTTATGAAATAGGGGTACCACTATGATTAGTGAAAAGAAAGGAATCTATTGAGATGGGCCACAAATATGGGTGTGAGTTTGTTTTTTTTTTACTCCAGCGTAGTTATACTTCAGAATGAATAATATTGTACTGACATAATGCCCAAATTACAAATATTGAATATTATGTAGGAATTTCATAGGATAGGTGCAGGAAGAAAGGTTTCCCAATACTGGATGTCCATGATTTCCAGACTTTGTTTTTTTGGCAACAAGGGGTAGGTTTTTGAAGGTTCCTAATGACAAGGGAGTTCCCTATGATTTATCTATCTGATACACTTGTGGGGTCCAACAATAGTACTCAGCCCAATATCTTAGGGATCTAACTAAGGAGGGTCAATTGTACCCTTAGCCATGTTATAGGAGAATCCCCCTGCGGACAACTAGATTTCCTCTTAGATACTAGAC
>JZKD02S0109264.1:0-10106 GCA_000966675.3 Picea glauca | reverse complement strand
AGGTGAGAATAATGATCACCTTTTCATAACATGCAAGGAAACTTGACAGTTATCTTCTTCTTACCAACCTTAATGTCACTAGTTGACAGGGAATCACCAACATGTACATCAGGGGCCAATGACGTGGACGACCACATTTCTAAGACCTTGGGAAGACCAGGGAAATCCCTCAAAAAGTGGTCACCCTTACAAAGACTGCAAGGGAATTTGGGTTTCAGATTCTTCATTTTAATATTATTGACCTCATCAACACTCCCAGTACTATTAACAGTAGTTGGTTACTTGGATCCAACATTTGATGTATTTGGAGGCTTGGTCCCTTTCTGGTTCTTCATCTTCTCCTTATGTTTCTTCTTCTTCTTATCAACCTGGCTACTTCCTTTAGAGCTTTCATTAGGCAAAGAAGGATAAATGGAAGGAGACTTGAAGGATGAAGAAGGAGAAAGGTTGACATGAGGTTGATGTGTGGGTGGTGTGATTACATCTGAAGCACCTCCATTCGAGATCACCGGAGTGGAAAAAAACCATACCAGTAACCCAATTGTTAGACCTGGAAGGCTCAAAGTAGTGATGTAAGGAGGACCAACGTTTCTATAAGAAGGAAAAAAAAAAGTTTCCCCTAGAAAAGGGGTTCTTTCATTGGTCATTCCAGGAACTGATGCCATAAAAATAAAGATCCAACCTAGATTCTGCTAGGGAGAACAAATAACACACGCTAAAAATCTAATAAGCAAGCAAGCAAGCAAACAAAACCTTCTCCCAGTGGAGTCACCAATTTTTGTTATAGGAGAATCCCCCTACGGACAAGTGGATTTCCTCTTGGATACTAGACCCCTATGACCAAGACAGAAAAGTGCTATTATGGACACTGAATTTCCTTTTCATAAATCTAAAATATTCAAAGAAGAAGAAGGAAGAAGGGTAAATACCTTTTTACCGACATTTTTCCTTGCTCGATCCAGACTGATCTTGGTCTCCAAGTTCTTCAGAAGGTCCTGCAATACAATGAGAAACAACAATGAAACTTCCTACTCTACCGTGATTAGCTTCATAATGGATCTATGAAATAAACAATTTCATGAAACGTACACAAAATATAAACGAAACAAGCCAAGCATAGATTTATACTAATGAAAACAAAGTGAGATGCTTACAGCCATGGATGTAGGTGCAACAGCTTCACCAAGCTCTCTTTGTCCATAACCTTGCTTAAATAATCCACACATAGAATGATGATGCTTCAATGATATCTCCCTTATTATATCATAAGTTTGATGCTTCACAATGTCTCCTTATATAAGCTTGGAGAGACCCAACCACCTTATAGATTCTTGGGATAGGTTGAGGATATTTATCCATCAGTTGTGGATCCTCCCTAATATGTAGCCTTGACCTCAGATTTGAATCCAACTGATTTCCAAGATAAGGAGGATTTTTTCCCTGATTCTCCTCAACGGCCCAAAATTTGCTCAAACAAGCCAACACTCCCCCAAAAGGGTTCACAGAGTGTTTCAAAGCTCCCCCAAAGAAGGCTAGGGAGCACTGGAACTCCCTGACAGTGGGTAGGGGAGTGTTGCCCAAAATTCTTTTAGAAAAGCCTAGCTCTCCCCCAGAACGGTGTACAGTGTGTTGTAATGCTCCCCCAAAGGAGGCTAGGGAGCGTTGGCACTCCTTGACAGTGGGTAGTGGAGTGATACCTTCCAAAAATCATTTTTAAGTAGTTTTCTTCATGGAAAATGCTTTTTACTCCTCATCAGATAATTTCTCCTTCTTAAAGCAGTCTTTGAAGGTGTCTTAAGTGTCCTTATGATGTCTTTTGAGACACAACATAGGCAAGATGGCAGTATGATGTTTGTGACACTTGCAACCAAAAATGAGACACTTGCGACACTAGTAATGACGAAAATGGGTCATCATTGAAGTGAGTAATTTTGATGTGTAATAAGTCATACTTCCTAATTACCCAAGTATGTGAGATTAGTCTTCTAGAATGTTGTTCTCGGTGCCACTATAACAGTCAAGAAATTGAATGGTTGATATATAGTTGGTTTCAAGATACCTACATGACTCTTGATATACCCGAGGGTATGTGGAACTCAAATTCCAAGAATATGTGTTTTCTGATGGAGTACTACTTGAAGGGGTTCCAATAGGGGTTAAAAGGGTTTCCAACAAGGTGAAACCATGTGTAGTTCATGTGTGTATTCTTTCCCAACCACAGTTCTACCTAATTACTGAAAAAAACATTGTGGTTCTTTATATACGTTGGAACACGTCTCTAACCTGGAAAAAAAAATGTCAAGGAAAGTGCTCTAATACCACTTGAAAGGTACCAAATAGTAATATTCAGAGCAATAGAAAAAATATTATCAAAATATTTAGTATAAAGAAACATAATATCAAGAACAATAACAATATGTTCCAAAATATTATACCTTTATTAATTAGGAAATCATTTTTCACTTGCCTCTTCGAGGAGAAACCTCCAATGGAATAGAGCTCATGTAACAAATGATTCCACTCGACAACTTTTACAATTATTTATACATCTAGATATACTACTTCTATCTTCTTAAGAACATTCTACATAAGGAACTTTCTAGAGGCGGGACCTTCTAGTAAGTCTTCCTACAAAAGTTGTGTTCACATTATTACATAGGCCTTTTTAACTAATTATATCCTTTATTACATAGCAATACATAGTATTATATCTACTTGAGGGGTTAGTGAGTATAGGACCCTAACACTTAGGTTAATGAAATTAGATCTTGTCTTTGTAAAAGGAAGGTAGCCCACTTAAGAACCTATGAATCTTCACCTTCTCATATTTAATAATTCCCACATATCTTAGTAGTTCCAAAAAACTATTCACATATTCCTCCATAGTCATACTTCCCAACTTGAGCTCAAAGCATTCCTACATATTATTGTCATAGTAGTGCTATGAAAGGTATTGTTGCTATAAATTTCTCTTGAACTACTTCCATGAAATCCTCTTCTCATTAATGTGCTTAACTCACTTCAAATGATCTCTCCATATAGGATCATTTCCTTGTAGATGACATATAACAATTTCAAATTCTAAATTGGATGACTAAATATGCAACTAAAAATACCTTCCTAACCCTAAAAACCAAACGTTATCATCCTCTCCCATTTTTTTTTCACAATAAAAAAGTGATGGCTTAATCTTCCTAAGCTCTCCTTGCACACTGTATTTTTCATTTATTCTTCTCTAATGTCTAAATGGGGACACCTTTGGGTTGCTCTTTGATTCTTCGTATGCATATGACTTCTTAGTTGAAGGAGTAGGTGAGTAGTGATGCCTTTAGGTTCTGGTAGCACTTATTGAGTGCTTGGATCTTCCATAATTACAGCTCCTTTCATGGGAGCTACCTTCTTCCTCATACCTTGAATCCAATCCATTTTTTATTTTCTTCTAAAGTTGATTAAAACTTTGTAGCAATTGTTTGTTTAGCTGAGTTTTCTTCTCCTACGCACTTATTAGCCTCTCAATTTCAACTTTATAAATTTTCACCTCCATATTCAAACTCCTCATGGTTTCTACTAGATATAATGGATACATTCTATCTTTATGTCCATTAGATTATATCTCTTCATTTCCCATACTAATATTTAGGCCCTTAACTTATTCTCCATTATTCTAAGATCTGTGTGCATCTTTCATGTCTCCTCCTCAAATGTTTTTATTTAATTATGGTATTTAATTTTTCTTGTTACATAATTTATTCTGCAAGAAGTGTGCATTCAAATAAAACTATTCAATACACTATATTTCCAAATATGTAGCATTTCTTTCAAATTATGGAGATTATGCACATTGTCAATTTTTTGTCAATTAAGGTTATAAGTCCTTCTTCTTCTTAATTCATGAAGAACCATGAAGCACTTATCCATATTATAATCCTTCATACACATTTCCTCTTAATTATATTTCTAATTATTGTAGTCATTCCCTAATCTGAGTTCAAAGATAAAAGTTATAGCTCTCAAAAATCGCCAATTTTACCCATTTTCTACACTTGTATAACTGGTAAAATCAAGTTCAATCAAGGCTGACTTTTGCCACATGTAGAAGAAAATATGGAGAGAACCAAGAAAAATTGTGTATCAATTATGGATAGTATTTATGATGGTGAGTATATAGTAACATTAATATTGATGATCCGGTGATTGTGTCATTTTATGCATCAATATGGAATTGTCAACTTTGTCCCTTTTGTAATTTACCTAAACTCGAAATTAAATGTTCTCTAGATTATTGAGGAAAAAAAGGTTGACTATGAATTTTTTTCTATATTGGTGACCTTGGCTCCCTTTCAACCCTTGAAGTTTCCAAAAATCACCAAAAAGCTTCCTGGAATAGTGGATTTTGGACTATTTCTACATCTCCATTCCAAAGCCTTTGGAAATTGGCCAAAATATGCATTGGATTTATTCATTCCTACTCTTGTTACTCATTGCAAAAATTTCATTGGAAATAGGGCCTCTGACAGTGAGTACCAAATTGTTCTTTAAAAGCATTAATTTGCAATTTTTGAAATTATGGAGTGAAATTGGCTAATGACCCTTATCAACACGTTTATGGTCCTCCTCACTATGGACCTACCCTAAAATTTCACCTAGTTCTGATATTTTCTTCTCATGTTATGGCCAAAATAATATTTTGGCTCCAAACCTTTTTTTTAACTTAACGTTATCTTGCTAATGTGGCATGAAATGTGCTTAATGATGTGGCATTAAGGTCCTATATGTCATCACCCATGTCTGCCATGCCACCTTCCTTACCTCATAACCTACCATGTTAGTCGTTCATGTCCCCTCTTTACCTTTCTCTCTCTACTTTATATAATTCATGGGCCACCATCACCATTTGTTCTTATCTACGACTTGGAACAATCCTAGCCATGGATGGGATACGAGGTCCCTCTCTATCCATAAATCCTCCACATGGTGCATTATCCTTAGCTGATTTGATGAGTTGATATTGGATGGAAGATATTTAATTTCATGGAATTAAGTGGTAGAAGGTTAATATCTCTAATCCATTATAAAATATCTAATGACTGTAGTTGAATTTATTTTGACGATCAATATTGATTTCAGAGATAGAAGTGTAAAACCTGTATTGGGTTGTTTTTGTACCAAAATATCCATCGACAAAGATTCATCACAATCCAAAAATCCATATCCATTTCGGAGAAGAAAATAATTGAGTTATATCAATTTCTTTACATCTTGAAATATCCAATGGGAGACAAGATTTGTAATCTGATGATCTAGATCCATTATAAGGTGCAAAATTCTTGATGTATAATAAGAGAACTAACCTTTGAAATGAACTCAATATGAAAGAAGTCCCCATAAAATTTTGAAACAATGTAAAAGTGGTTTTTGGCACTGATTATGGAGCTTTGAAACTACTTTTTCGACTCAGCTAGCCCCGCCACCATGGACCATGTTAGCGCCACCATTTTTCTTTCAATTAGAGTTGGTTTTTAGTTGATTTATATCCCATGTGTCAAAACACGTGAAGTAGGGTACGTAGAAATGAAGTGGTCGAAGTAAGCAAGTGGTCAGTTGGCCCTTGGAAGTGCGAAGGGATGTCAAAGTCAAAACATACGTGAATGGTACGGGTATGTTTTTCCCAGAAAGTCAGGTCCTGTCAAAGTTAGTCTCTACGTGCCCCAGGTCAATTCAAGTAGTTAATAGAGGTCACGTCAGTAGGTGATGTAACCATTATCATTTCATCATGAAGGTCGAAGGAATGAAAAAATCACGGCGCTCGCATCATGTATGCCTTGCAGCCCTTATCGCCTGTACCTTACATGTAGGAATGTGTTATGGAAAATCTGTTGTTCGATTCAAAACATCGATTTTCCATGAATTTAGTGTTATTTGGCATGATTCTTATTTCCACCTGATCTATTATAAATCCCAGAGGTTCTACAACCATTTTGTTTACGAAATCAGATTCAATCTCTATCTACAAGTTTTTTCATAGGCTCGGGTCGATCGAATTCTCCATCTTGGGAATCTGTCATGGTGACCTCTCAAAACATGAAAAATGGTACACGTAGTGGAAAGATCACCAGAATCGATCCCTAAATTGATTGGGATTCATTCTCACTCACACAAGGCATCCCCAATGATAAAAAAGGGGTTTTTCCTTTACCCACGGGAACGACGATATCACACCATGCAGAAATTGGAGTAGAAGGAATTGCACAGGAAGGAAGGATAGTGGAATCCCTGTCTCCAAAACAGAAGATACCTCAGAGAAGGGGCATACCAAGGAAGAACAAGGAAGATGGGGAAAATCGAATCTTATATGAGTCGCACGCATAACCAATCGTTGAACAATTATTTATGCGCGTCGTCCGCCTGGAGCATTTGGAAGGAACAATCCGAGAAAGTGGGAGAAAAATGAGGAGGATGGATGTCACGGGTACAAATGATCAAGAAGCATCTCAACATTTGAAGCAGGTGAAGCTAGCCATCACCGAACTCTACCAGGAAAAAAGGGACCAGAGACAACAACTAGCAAGAAAGACCACAAAAGTGTTAGCAACACAAGGTCATGAAAGGAACGTGACATGGCTCAAACAATAGCTTAGAGAGGTGCAGGATACAATTGTACAGTTGCATGAAGCATAATGGCTGTCAGAAGAAAGGTATTCCAAAAACTCTAGAGAATGTGAAGCGATCGAAGAGATAGACCACACAGATCTTGCGAGAGAGCAGAAGAAACAATATTATCCAAGTCCATTCTTGTATTCTCAAATTGAAGGAAAATCTTGACAATTTTGATGGAGACATCACCTCAAGACATTTGGCTATTTTGATAACAGTCAAGACTATCTACAACCACTTTCCGTGCACATTTTCCCCCAGCAAATGAGCACGTGACAGGAAATCAAAGTTGTTACAGCATACAACGAGACTCTGAAAAACATTTGTCCACTCAGATATCTGGTCGAAGAAAGGCTTTGATACATCCTCCCCCATGACGATACCGTATCGATAACCGAATCCACATGGCGAATTACAAACAATCATAATGTAGCTAGATGTATTTGTTGTCTATTTTTGGAAAACATCATGTGAAGAGTTTTGTAATGCAAAACAGTCAGTTCCTATTTTGTAGAGATAGAAGTTAGAAGAGTAGCGTAGCCCAAGAGACACCCTCGTTTATATATTTGATTTTTTTTATGTAATCCAGGTTGGTTGGAAAAATTAGTATAGACAATAAATATTTTATGTAATTTGAGTCCGATCGAAACTTAATGAAAAATTCCTGCAGGTTTGATGAAAAGATTCTAATTGTAGCAATAGGATGTATTGTTTCCTTTTCTTGCATACATACTTCCTGTTTCCTTTATTAATATCATTTTTTGTCTAAATCGGAATGAAATTTTGAACCTATGGATTTGGGGCCCAGCGCCCCTTGTTCGCGCCATTTAGACAAAACGTTTTTCTTCTAAACGTTAACTCTGAATTCATCCACAGTGGTGCTTCGAGTTACTTCCTATGTTTTTTCCTCGCCACATATTACAATTTTGCACTAAAGACTGTTGATCGCTTATCCTTATCCTCTCAATTTCAGTCACCGAGTCATTTGTTTCTGTCATTTTTTCTCGAATCTAATCCATATCCCAAAGTCTTACTTTCTTGTGTCAATATAACTTGAACCCATTATTTCAAAGGTGTTAAATCTAGCCACATTTTTAAATCCATATCCCGCGTAGAGACAGAGTATCCCGAAAGATCCCTCTCTAGGTCCAAAAGGCTAGTTTTGGGCCTCAAAGTTGGTTGAAATAGTTACCTCTGTTGTTTTTTTATCAGCCGAATGGATTTATAGAGTGCTAACATTCTGGCGTCATTGTCGGGGATGAAATTGAATAGATTTTCCCTAGGTTAATGACTAGCATTGTAGTTTGACCCCTGAGGGCAACAGAGGGACAAACATCTATACTGGCTAAAACCTTTACCCTGGAAAATCTAGTCAAAAATACTAGTAGATCCAAGTAATGCATTTCAGGAACCCTAGCTCCAAAAATGATCTATACCATAGAAAATCCTGACCTAAACCCTATAGAGCCTGTGTACGACCCTAAGAAAATCCTCTGTAGGACTAGAAAGAAAGCATTGGACCCATTATATTACTTAGACAGAAGTCAGTCCTTACCAAAATATAATGCACAAAGCATCGACGACCTTGAGTTTAACGCACTCTTTGAACAAACCCTTTTCAGGTCTAAGTCAAAAACCAGCTTGGACGAGATAACTTTCAACCAAAAAATATTCCAAACCCTACTGTCTAATAATATTCCTCAAGTCCCAAGCCCTCCTAGAGCCATGGCCACCAGATTATCTCCCCTCATTTTTCCCGCCCAACTGCATGATTTGCCCCAAAACTATAGTTAGAGGATTAAGCTCTACGATGTTTAAGGGAATGTTTCATCCCAAAAGCATATGGATTGGTTCAACGACTTCGTTGACCTGGAGGAGGTAGACTATACAGACGCGAAAATGAGGTTGTTCGCGCAGATTTTTACGGGGGAGGTGAGGAAGTAGTTCAAAGCCCTATGACCAGAAAGTATTCAAGACTTTGCCGCATTCGAAACATATTTCATAAACAGATGGAGAGACATAAATAACCCCTTGTAGTTGTTGATGCAATACAATAATATGAAGAAGGTGTCGGAGGAGACAGTGCAAGAATTCTCAGCCCATTTCATGAATGTTTATAATTGGAATCCTGCAGAAGTCCAACCACCTCCCGCGGCTACACAGCTATGATGCATTGACTCCTTCGACAATGAATTTTCTTTGTTGTTGAGAGAAAGAAGGTCAACAAATCTAGACATGATAATGGCCAATGCAATCGAAGTCGAGGTAAATATGATGGCGTCGAGGAAGATCAAGAAGAGATTCAACAGAGGTAATAAGAATCCCCAAGGAAACACGCAGCCATCAATGTTGATATCCATAGATGACAAATTTGACTTAATGATGAGAACCATGGAGAATATAATGGAGAATATGTATGTAGGAAACAAACCCGCTGCCCGAAAACAACATGACCCCCAGCCCAGGAATCAGAACCTTAGGAGGGGTTAGGTTCCTCAGATTAGAAAGAGGGAACAGAGGGAGTAGAGAGATCAATATGACTAGCAGAAAAGGCCTCCATTCCAAAACAACTACGCAGACAAAGACTTTGATCAAATGTTCGAAGACCAAATGCATTGTTGCGATGACAAGAACCCATGCGTGTTTTTGACAAAGAGAGAACATGATCAGTACATGAGCGGAAACAATGATTTTATGCTAGAGACAGATGATGCATGGATTGTGTAAATTGATGATGCATTTTCCTGGGAAACGGAAGAGTTCAGAAAATGTTATAATAATTCCATCATGCAGTTTCAGAAGAAATATAAGCTCGGGAGCAAGGAAGTGCCTACCAAGCCTCAATAGACTAATCCCATAAGGAAACCCCTTCCACAAGCCGACCGAGGACAAACAACATGAACAAGGATGTGACGGAGAAGGCAAAGTCGAAGGAGGAGGCATGGAAGAAAACTCCAGAAGCAAGCCGATAAGCAGTTGGAAAAGAGGTAGAGAAAGTTTGTCCTCCCTTTAACTTTGAGCATGAAATGGCTAAAATCAAAATCTTTGTCCCTTTCAACAAACTTATCAGAAAGGGTGAATATCGGGAGAAAATTATTAAAATGTTGAAAATGGGAGGGACCCACGACACTTTGAATGTCCAAGATGATCACCCTGCTATCCTTTTTTGTCTGCACATTGAAGAGACAAGTGATATTGAGGACGTCCCTATGTTCTACGTTAGTTTGAAGATCCATGACATGACCTTGCATAACACCATGCTAGATTTAGGTGCTTCGCTGTGGTATACCTAGGGAGGTAATATGGGATACCTAGGGAGGTACCCAATGGGAATGTATAATATATGGGAATGTGGTCATTCAATGTAAGGTGGACTAGGTCCACAATATTAATAAAGGCCCACTATGGTAGTTGGATGTAATAAATGTGAGAAGGCTCTCTAGAAGGTTCCT
>JZKD02S0109263.1:338975-367034 GCA_000966675.3 Picea glauca | reverse complement strand
TAAAGGTAGAACGACAAGGGGGGTTGGGAAATGGATCTCATCCACTGATCTAGGAACTCAAACCCTAGACGCCCAGATCCATGCACTTTTTAAACGATGCGCCCGATCGAAGTACTTTGGATAAGTGGGTTTGTATCCCACTATTTTGCAACTTTCCATCATAAGGCCCAAACCAACGAAGAAAACACCTCATACATGTTTTGGTGATAACATTAGGCTCCATGGGGGATAGAGTCATCCATGTGATGATCTAAGGACTCACTTGAAGTTCCAGTTTCTTTATGTTGGGATATGGAGTCATTATTAAGCCGAAGATACAAACAAAAATAATATCTACAAAACCAGAGGAGCCACTTAAGGCTCAAATAAAATACTTTTTTAGGAAATGCCCATTCATGGGGCCATTGAAAAATTCTTCACCCTCCAAATACTGCAACCTGTAGGTGTTGTTTAAAAACACCTCAGAGATTTTGAAAGGCCCAATCCAGAGGGATTCAAACTTGTGGTGTTTTCTCTTGTCCTGCCTGGGGGTATCCCACTTAAGAACTAGATCTCCTAGCTGGAATCCCTCCTTTTTAACCTTCTTGTCAAAGGCCTACTTGATATTATGTTGTTGACTGTGATTTATGTCCATTACCTTCTCTCTGGTCTGCTGCACTTCCACCAGTTGATGAATTCTCCTAATCATGTCATCAGGCTCTCCTTGACAGTCCTAGAAGAATTTAGATACGGGAAAATCCAACTGAGAAGGGAAGACTGCTTCTATCCCATACACCAGTTGGAAAGGGGAAATGCCTAAGGAACTTTTTGGTGTCACTCGATCATCCCACAGAGAGAATTTTATCTTTGAATCCCAGGCCTTCTTGTTTTCTTCTAGCAGTCTTTTGATAAGCTTGATCGGACTTTTATTAGAATACTCTGCTAGTCCATTACCTTGGGGATAATAAGGAGTGGAGTGAATTAATGAAATCCCAAACTGCTTGCAGAACTTGATCAATGGCTCAGATTTTAAAGATGCAGCATTGTCGGTGATGATTCTGTTTGGACAGCCAAACCTTGCTATGATGTCTTCAATAAAGCCAATGATCACTTTGTGTGAAGCACTCTAGGTGGGGATAGCTTCTATCCATTTGGTGGAATAATATGTTGCTGATAGGATCCACCTTTTTTGTCCACTGGAGGAAGTATGAATCTATCCAATGAAATCCAATCCCCATTGTTGAAAGGGTCCTGAAGCTACTACATGATTTAATGGCATAGATTTGAGCTGCTGCTTCCCTGAGAATTGTTTACATTTGGCACAAGTTCTGATTTTTCTGTAGACATCAGTGAATAAGGTGGGCCAGTAGTACCCAGCCCTGAGGATTTTGTAGGCAATGTTTTTCCAAAAATGATGGCCTCCACACAGGTATCATGAAAATCAAACATAACTCTCCGGGCCTCCTGTGGGTCCAAACACCTTAAAATCACCCCTAGGGGGTCTTTCCAATATAATATTCGATCAACAAGGAAATACCTAATCGATTTGAGCTTTAGGGCTCTTGCCTTGTTCCTTTGCAATCCATCAGGAGGCCACAATTCTTGTAGAAAATATATGACAGTTTTGTACCAAGGACATCCTGCTAATGAGGGATCTTCTTGAGCATTATTATCAAATAATTCGGCCTGCTGATCTTCTAAGCATTCTCCAATAAAATTTACCCCCAAAGATTTTCAATTTGCTTCGGCCAACAACTTGGCCAAACCTTGGCCTTTGATTAATTTGGTGGGCTTTATCTCTAGGTCAAATTCAAGGATCCTGATAATCCACCAGCTCCTTCTTCCATCTATGTCTGGTTGATTAAGAATCTCCTTCACAACAATTGAAGGGACATATGCAGTGATTTTTTAATGCAAGACATAGACTCTGAAATATTTGAGAGGTTTCACCAGGGCATAGGCTTGCTTCTCCATGATGTCATACTTGATTTCCACATTTCTCAATGCCCGGTTGAAAAATGAAATGGGCTGCTCCAACTCTTCAACATTTTTTTGCAACAAAACAGCTGCCACAATATCAAATGAAGCAAATGAAAAAATAAGAAAATCCTTTGAATAATCAGGAATGACTAGCACAGGTGCCTCAGTCAATGCCCTTTTAATTTGGTTGAAGGATTCTCTGGGCTCAACATTCCATTTTACTTCATTCCCTTTCCTAAACATGGTTGTGATATGCTTTACCATCTCGGAAAAGTTGGAAACAAACCTCCTCAGAAAATTAATTTTTCCAAGGAAAGACTGGACCTCTTTTCTAGATCTTGGGAGTGATAAGGTTTGGATTGCTTCAACTCTGCTGGGGTCGATCCTGAATCCTTCAGCAGATACTATGTGGCCCAACAATTTTCCCTCCTTCATGGCAAATAGAGACTTCTTGGGATTTAGGGAGAGGCCAAACCTTCTACACTTCAAGAAAACTTCCTTCAAATGACAGAGGTGCTCTTTATCAGACTTGGAGAAGACTGTGATGTCATCCAGATAGATCACCACAAAATTATCTTTCTCCCCAATGAAAGCTATGTCCATAGCTCGCTGAAACGTTTCACCTACATTCATCATTCTAAAGGGAATCTTGGCATACATGAATGTACCCCAAGGAGTGGTGAAGGTTGTCTTTTCCCTGTCTTCAGGTAGGATATAAATCTGATTGTAGCCATAGAAGCCATTAATCATGGAGATCCTGGATGCTCATGTTACCCTATGCAATATGTGTTCCATCTTTGGTAGAGGATAATTATCCTTCTTTGAGCTCCTGTTCAGATTTCTAAAATCAACACAAAGTCTGATTTCCCCACTCTTTTTCCTCACTGGGACAGGTTGGCCACCCATTCAGAATATCTCAAAGGGACAATAATTTGGGCATCCAACAGTTTCTTTACCTCTCTTTCCATGACAGGCAGCAACATAGGATTAATATGTCTTAGATTTTGTATGAATGGTTTTTCCTCCTCCTTCAGTGGGATCTTATGCTCAATAATAGTTGTGTCATATGTTTTGATGTCATCATAGGTCCAAGCAAAAACATCAACAAATTCTTTTAATAACTTATCATACTCGGCCCTCTACTCTCTTGTCAAGATGTTTGACAATTTGACAAATTTTGGCTCCTCTTCTGTGCCAATGTTGCACTCAGTTGTATCAGCATCATTCTTTGTGATATCACCCCTTACTGCCACATTGTTGCTATCAAAAATCCTATCCAAATGAACCATCCCTTTTGGAATGTGACTGTTGGGTAATGGAACAATGTGATGATCAACAATCTTTCTCAGAAAATCACTAGTATGAAGATCGGCTTCGGAATCAAGGTCTTGATCAATGTACAGTGCCAAAAATTCATCCACAGTCTCCAGGAATATCTTGATTTCAAGTTCATCTTAAAAAACCTTCCAATGCTTGACATTGTCAGGTATGGAGGGCTTTTATTTCACTTATATGTCATACCTAAGCCTGGGTGGCAGGGGAATTTTGAAATTGCTTGCTGAAATAGCCAGAGAATCGGCAACAACATTTTCTTCCCTTGGAATAAATGATATATTGAAAGCTAGGAAAAAAATGTTAATGAGGTCCCATATTTCATTCCTGTAACTCCTCAGTCGAGGATGTTTGGCCTGATAGATGTTTCAGACCTACTGGATGATCAACTCAGCATCACCAAACATTGATATTTCCTTTATTCCCACATCCTTTGCAGCTCTCAGCCCCAAGGTAAGAGCTTCATACTCTGTCACATTGTTGGTAGCTTCAAACTCTAATTTGTATGACAGAGATATGGTTTCCTAAGCAGGGGAAACAAAAACTATTCCATCACCTGCACCATCCCTAGAAGAAGCTCCATCAAAGAACATTTTCCACACAGAAGTAGTTGAAGGAGAATCCTCATGGGGGCTAACTGGCTGCTTTCTGAGTTGAAGAGGAGGCTCAGGGGTGTTGGTGAGATGCAACAAGCTATATCCCAAATCAATATCAAGGGAAAATATGGGATGATTAGTGGGATCTGCTTCATCACTTACAATGTAAGCCAATTGATCCTCTCTATAAAATCTTCTGTGCTCCCCTCCAAAGACTAGAATAGTAGCATAGGTTAGGTCCATCTGTAAGGTTCCCCCAAGTATTTTTATCCAATATCTTGAAAACAACATGCCAAACTTGGGAGGAACATCAGCTACCAAAATGTCCATGACCACACTCTTCATGGGCAGCTAAAACAAGGTTACCACCAGATCTTTGATAACTCCAAGACATTGCGCTCTCCTAGAATCAAAAGAGTACAAATCATGATAGTCCCTTGTAACTTCCATTCCAAGCTCTTCCATGACTATTTTAGGCATGAGGTTATGTGAAGCCCCTGAATCCATCAGGCAGTTATGCAGCACCTTGTCATGAATGTTCAAGGATGTGTAGAAGGGAGGGGACAAAACATCTTTGTCTTCTACCATGCGACCTAGTATGTCTGTTGGAGTTTCATCTTGGAGGTTTACTGAATCTGTGGGATGGTAGGATGGCTCAGGCTGCAAAATCTTAGAGAGGTATTTTTTGAAATCTTCATGTTTGACTAGCTCTGAAATGGGCACGGGAATTCTGAATTTTTGAATTTCATGCTCAAAGTTAAAGGAGGAAAGAGGCTTAGGAATTTCCCTTACCTCTGGGATAGGGTCTTTGGCTATTGGCGAGAGATTCTGAGTTTTATTTTCCTTGGCAATGCTTGTTGCAGAACTTTCTGTTATGAGAGGCTAATCAGGGATATTAGACTTCCCTTTGTTCTTCTTTGATCTGAGATTGTATCTGTTAGGATTGTTTTCTTTGGATTTCTCCCCCTTAGTTAATTCATTGATTTCATTGTTCATGAGGGATTCCTCATATGATGATTGAGTCAAATGGGGAAAAGGGGAGGTGTCTTCAATACAGTGAATTTTAGGGTCAAGCTCATCCATTTCCTCTCCTTCTTCATCAGTAATAAGGTTATTTTGGAGAGGGGTTTGGATCTTATGATCATCTCTATCTCTGTTCCTTTTTTCCCTTGGCATAATTTGAGGAACATAATTGTTTGGCCTCCTGAAATTACCTCTATTGTCAATGTTTTGAGAATTTTTGTAAGTCTTCTTTCCCTCCATTTTCATTTTCTCCATCGTTGTAGTTAGCGACTTCACCATCTTGGTCAATTCATCCATCTGAGGGTGAGTTGTAGAGGAACTAGAGGTTGAGGCCTCAGACTTTCCTTTCCCTCTGTCTCTGTCGGACTTGATTCTGAGTATGTTAACTGCCAACACATTGGATTCTACTTCTAGGGTTGCATCCTGCATGTTAGCCAAGGAAGTAGCTCTTCTTTCTCTAAGTAGGAGGCAAAAATCAGGGTCAAAAGCACTAGCATAAGTGATTTTGGCAGAGGCTTCTAAGGGTTTTATTTCAGCAGGTATCTTATTATACATTTTATTGAATCTTTTGGAGAAATCAGTGATGGACTCTCCTTCTATTCTTTTCAAGGACCCAAACTCTGTCATGTAGTAAATGAGATCTTTTTTATCTCCTCACTGTCTCAAGAAGGAATTATCGAGAGCTTCAATCCCAACAATATATCCATGGGTCAATCCCCTAAACCATTTCCTAACCACACCATCAAGACTCTGGACAAAGACTCTCATCCATACATCTTCATTTTCAATGTTCAGGTTGTCTGCATAGTTGTAGAAGGAAACAAGATGGTCTTCAGCAATTATGTCTTCCTCTCCAGTGAATTTAGGCATGTACTTCAAGTAATATCCAGCAGAGAGAGGATTTAAAGGCTTAGGTAAAACAAGTGGAGCATATCTAGCAGCCACTATGGAATCCATTCTGTTACCTGGGGGATTAGCACCTGCCATAGGTATATTAGGTGGAGGAGAACTAGGAGGAGAAGGTGTCAGAACAGGGGATATTGGAACTGAGCTTATAGGAGGAAAGGGGAATAGTAAGGTATTTGGAGAAAAGGCCAATGGGCTTGAGGCAACAGAGGTTTCCCTTTCTGTGAAATCGAGAACTTTGATAGGAGGAAGTGTGGTAAATCTTGGGGTAGGAAAATATTGTGAATTCCTTGGTCTAGACCAGATTGCAACGTCAGGGGAGATAGGAGTGACAAGAGTTTCTCCCTCTAGTGCCAGACTAGAAGAAGAAAACTCAGTAGGAACACTCCCAAAGTTCAGCAAACGGGAAACTTCAATAAAAGGTCTGCTAGGAAACTGAGAAGCAGATAAAGGAATTTCTAATAGAGGAATGTGAGGACTGTCAGAAATACCTCGTTCAACAATTGAAGCTCCTTCTTTGAGGGCCTTTCCCTTTCTGACCAACTTCTCTAGATATTCTTCAGGTTTCGTCAAGGGCAACTAAGGGGTGGACCTCGTATGCCTACCTCTAGAAGCCACAACTGAAGCAGTATTTTGACTACAGAACATTCGTCACAATGGAGTCGCCAGGTGCACAACAGCAATCATGTAGGGCTCTAATACCTGATGCACCTTCAGGATCGGAGGCTCAATGTTGTTCAATCCTAGGGAAGGTCTTCAACTTCATCCCTGGCAACAAAACCAAAGATGTTAGCACCAGAAGTCGTCCTCAGATTGCAATGAGGGAAAGCCTGATACCCATCAGTTTGAATGTCACAAGTTGGTTATAAAAGGATGATCAGATGAGAGAGTTAACTCAGAAAAATATCGTTTTAACTCAGAAATATAGGATGGAGATGCACAGCTGAATGAGGTCTTAGTCTAACTTAGTCCAGTAACTTTCATAATAGTAAGTATGTGGAGGAAAACGAGAGGGAAACAAGTCTACTTTGGACATCCAGTCTTCCAGGAGCATTTCAGAGGGAAAAGTCTTATATATGAGATCCTCTCAGATCCAAATAACTTCAAGAAACTTAAAATGATGCAAAAACTGATATAATCAAACCTGCATTACATAGTCATTACAACACCTAACTGGATCATCCATGCCCGAGCTTTAAGAGTCAGAGGAAAAGAGGAAAGGAAGTTGGCTACCATTAAACAAGAAGTCTCACACAACGGTTCATAACCAAAGAACCAGAAATTTCATTAAGCTTTTTCAAAAAATGGGAGCTCTGCTCAACCATCTATAGATACAAAAATGGAAAAAATGCCTACATATACTCGGGACAATCGCTACTACAGTCAAAACCTTGAGTCGGTGAACTCCCTGTTAGATTAAACATGAACGCATTCCTCTGCCAGAATGAGCATGCAGAACTTTGTCGGACATGATCTCGGTTCTGTCAGTCCTTTCTGGCATTCCATTTATGGTAGAGACGATGTCTAACCACCACCAACAAACTCAATAACTGCCTCCTTGGGATTGGGAATGGCCCCTGTCATCTCTGTACTTTTGGGACGTGGAGGCCTTCTCGCACTGCCACCTGGATCGGCTAAACATTTTTATTGCAAGATGTGGAGGCAGGTGTGAAGATGGGGCACATGATGGGAAACGGTGATTGAGTAGTGACTAGACAAGAGGTGAGGGGACAACAGTGAATGAGGAGGTGACGGGATGTGATTGGTCGGGGAGGACACAAAGCAACGTGGAAGGGAGAAGGACAGGTGTCGAAAGGTAAGAGGGAGTGAAGGGAAATGGATATACCACAAGGGTGAGTGGAGGACAGGTGGGGGTAGGGCGGATAAGTGGTTTGGAAGAGGTGGGGGATGAAGCAAGGAGGAGGTGCCATGATAGTAGGAGGGCTCACTACTGAAAACCGTTCCATTCCAGAACCCCCCCCTCATTAAAGGTAGAACAACAGGGGGGATCCGAAACGAAATTCTGGCCGTAAATCTGGGCGTGCAAGTCCCAACCGCCCAGATCCACACGCTTCTTAGCGCTCATTCCAGACCCCCCCCCCCTCCCTTATTAAAGGTAGAATGCCAGGGGGGTCCGAAAAAGGATCTCGTCCATTGATCTGGGCATGCAAACCCTGGCCACCCAGATCCATGCACCTTTTAAATGATGCGAAATCAAAGTACTTTTGATAAGTGTTTTTTTAGCCCACTCTTTGAAATTTTCCATCCTAAGGCCCAAACCAATGAAGAAAACACCTCATACATGTTTTGGTGATAACACTATGGGCTCCTATGAGGACTCAACTAACAGTGTAGTATATGCTCGCTTATTGGATGAGGAAGTGGATACTATGTGTTGGATGCCCAAGAAGACAGATGAATGTGGTCCCTCCATAATTATGGTGGACTATGTTTCTTCTTCTCTAATCGTTTTTGGTGTGTGGATGGTCTTCGTCCTCTTCTTGTAGACTTGGAAGTATTCTTCTGACACCTCTATGATTGAAGGAGATATTTCTTTCCTATATCTCTTTTCTACTTGTACCTGTGGAGTGCTGGTATATGAAACGTTGGCAGGTGAAGGTCGTTCTTCTGTCTCTAGTAGGGTATTTTCCTGCCACTCTGTTTGATTCATGAACTTTTCAATCTCAGGCTTTGGTACATGAGCATAAGGAGATATCTTGTTTTTAAGCCTATTTTTTGCTATAATTCCACAGGTTCATAATGTCATGGGAAGTTAAGGAAGAAATTCATTTCCTTTAAAATATTATTGTCTTCTTCCCCTGCAGCTTTGTTGTTGCATATGAAAGAACCTATCTGGTTTTTTATCATGAGCTACTACTTCTTATTGAATGCCATGAAGTGGATATCATCAGAGTTGATCATCTGTCTGATGTATTCCAAGGCGAATATTCTGACAGGCAGGTACTTTGGCAGCTTTTATGGAGGTAATTCACACCCATGCACTCTAATTTCGAAATGGTTCTGGTAAAGGTACCAGTCCCCTATTTTGGCTAAGTCTGAGAGGTGGAGAATTCTTTAGACCTCTTCATTTATCCTGGGTTCTATTCTGTTGTTGTGCATGCACACCATTGGATGATAAAGCTCCTCGATGAACTGTTTAAATATGAACTCGGATGATTTCTTCCTTACTATTGATGTCCAAGAGGTCACTGCTTGAGGATTTCCATTTTGGTCTAGCTTCTGGAGCGCGAAGGAGAATATGTTCACCTGGAAGAAGAGGAACATGTATACCAGTACTGAGGAGTACTTGAACATTCCCTCTGTGGAGAAATTTAAAATATGTTCATGTATAATGTCATCTAGAAACTGATTGTAATCAAATTGAGTTGTACCCTTTCCTTCTATGGAGAAAATGGACAAAAAACCCAAAATGGGTTCATCTACCCATTCATCAGAATAGTATCCTAGTAGGAAACATAGGGAGGAAATGATTTGGTTGCATTTGACTATGAAGATGGAAGAAGGATATGGGGGATTATTTTTAGGAAATTGTGCATCTTCAGGTAGGAAGATTTCAAAAATTTGAGCTCTCTGAGGGAAAGATGATTTCTGATAGAGCTTAGTCATAATTTCAATGGAGAAGGGGATGGCCGAATCGGTTCTAGATATCTGTGGCATTTGGTTTATTGTTTCAGGGGTGATGGTGAACAGAGTTTCACCGAATGAAGACACAATGGGCCTTTGTCCAGGAAGGTAGTGAGCTTGGCACTTCAGGGCAAACTCGGGGAAATGGTAGGTCTGGGGAAACATGTATAGTGGGAGATTGGACTCCCAGAGTCTGATCTCATCACTCTGGTCCAAGAATATATCTTTGAACCAGAAGTGTAATTCGAAGAAATCGAATTCACACTTCATATCTGAAATTTGATAGTCTTTATCATCCAGGGGGACATGATCTAGGTCAATGGGAGGAGGAAGGAAAGTATTTTCTTCTATTTCAGTGGACTTAGATTTGGGCGCCATAATGAAACAGAGATTTGAGAACGGAAAATGGTGTTGTTTGTGATTACTAGGTTTAATGGCGTTGCTCGATGGTGCATCTGGTGATGGTTAGCTTGCCAACAATAAACGGTTGTGTCGACTGGGTCTAGATCAGTGAACAGTGTGGGAATGGTGAAAGAACGTATTTAAATGGTGTAGGGAAGTGTCCGGTATGGAGCGGGTGGTGAGTTGGATGGGTAACGATCACGGGAAGTGGCATTGATTGGCCAACGGATGGATGAAAGTGATGTGGAAGATATTGAATGGCCAACAGGTGGATAGGATGTGATGTGTGATAAGTGAGTGGAGTGTGGTGGCGGAGTGCGATGACGATATTGATGAGTGGTTTTGGCGGTTTATCGGAGGGGGGGTAGGTGGTAAGCAGAAATGAGTGAGGGGGGTCTGATTTGATAAGGATTTGACACGTTATGCGGGGTTCGTGCCAAAAAATCCACTAACTCGGACCCCCCCCCCTCAACCATTAAAGGAAGAAATGTCGAGAGTGTCAGATATTCATTGCAGGTCGTTGATTTGTGTGCACTTTGATCGACCGCTAAGATTAGTGTGCCCCTTAGCCACAAAGTGCCAAAGCTGTCAAATCTCAATAGACTTAGGATAAAAACATATTGTGGGTCTTTTCTAGCTCCCCTTTCTTTATTTTGTCACCAAGGGGTCAAAAACATATTAGATTAACTCAAAATAAAGGCATTTAAGCGACCTTTTGCAAACTTTTATTGAAATAAAACATGTTAACCTAGTTCCTAATATAATTACCTAACACATTAACCTAGTTTAAATTGTTGGGTTAATAATTACTCTAACCTAAGACATTTGGCCAAGCCTAGATTCTTTAGCAAAATGTATTAACTAACCTATCTAATTTGGTTAAGATTAGATTGTTTAGCCAAATGTATTCACTATCTTATCTTCATAAATTTAAATGGTTTGATGATGGTTAGACAATATGAATCAAACCAATTTTATTCCATGGGGTTTTATCTTTTTTTGTCTTTTATTTTTTATACCCTCTTTTGATTTTTATTCTTTTTCTTTTCTTTTCTTTCATTTTCTTTTGTAAATCATTTGCAGAATAAAATATTATTTACAATACGAAACAACTAGAATAAGAGATTAGAATCACTAGGTGATCCTACGAAACATAAGGTTATAATAGTAGATCCACTTCGGGATGGTGCTCTCCTTGTGAGGTGCCAAGAACCAGCTACCTGTTGCCTTGAATCTCCTTCTTCAGTGCTTTTTCTGCATCATGATTTTCTTTATTCTGACTATAAATCTGGTGATCCTTATCAATGTCTTCGGGCCTTCTCTACGGGCTTCAACCACTTGACCAAAAACACCCACACCTGACATAAAAATAGAAATAGTTTGTACAATGAGATGAGTAAAAAATATCTTCATTCTAGTGGAAAATAATGTTTGAGCATTCTGCCATTGACAGGTCCTCCTGGAAGATCTGCTCCATCCATGTCTTTGATTAGATATGCATTGTTTCCTCTGTAAGCCTGTATTGTGAAAGGGCCTTTCCATAAATTGTCAAACTTTCCATGCTTTCCCTTGTATTCATTTCTCGAATCCCATTTCAGTACTCCATCACCCAATTTCAAATCATCCTCCTTGGTTCTTATGTCATAAATTTTCTTGATGCTCTCTTGCATTGCCTGAGTCTAGTTATAAACCTCCTCTCTGGACTGTTGGAGTTGGATCATATGATTAATCCTCCTTTGGATGTCATTAGGCTCTACCTGTACTTCTTGTAACAACTTCATAACAGGAACACCCAAAGAGGTGGGGAAAAAAACATTAGTTCCATATACCAACTGATATGGGGACATACCAATTGATCATTTTGTAGTCAGCCTATCAGCCCAAAGTGCATGAACCAACTTGTCGTGCCAAGATTTCTTATTTTCCTGCAATATCTTCCTGATGATATTTACCAAAATTTTATTAGAGGACTCTGCCAATCCATTACCCTGAGGGTAATAAGCTATAAGTGCCCTAAAGTGATCTGATACTTACTGCAAAATTATTTCATCTTTTTTTATCTAAAAGTTTTTGCATTATCGGTGATAATCTTCCTGGGGCATCCAAAACGAGATAGAATGTTAGTTTCAAAGAATTTTATAATCACAGAGTCAGTGTCTTTGCTGGAAGGTAGAACTTCAATCCACTTAGTGAAGTAGTCTGTAGCTGTGAGGATCCACTTGTGTTGGCCTGAAGAAGGTGGGTGAATCTCCCCAATAAAATCTAATCCCCACTGTTGGAATGGAGCTTCAACCGAAATAGGTTTCAAGGGAAAAGGAAAAAGTTTCCTTTTTCCTTCAAAGATTTGGCACTTGTGACAGGAGATTACCTTTTTATGGACATCTGCAAACAAGGTGCGCCAGTAAAAACCAACTCTAAGAATTTTGTTAGCAGTAGCCTTCCAATTTAAACGCTCACCATAATCTCCTTCATGGAACTCCTGCAAAGCTTTTTCAGCTTCATATTTCAGTAAACAATTCAGTAACATTCCTTCAGCATCTTTCCAGTAAAGATTTCCATTCAGAATACAATATTTCAAATCTTTAAGCTTTAAAAATCTAGCTTTAGTTTTTGTCAAACCAGGAGGAGCTTGTAAATGATGCAAGACAAAGATAAGGTCTACATACCATGGATAATTTGAGAATACCTCTTTGACATGTGGAGTCACATGTTCTTCCTGTTCATCAACTGCAGCTAGAAAATTTATATCTAAAGCATGAAAATTTGATTCATCGGTTTGGCTAAACCTTGACCCTTGATCAGTTTGGTTGGTCTGATTTCTATATCATACTCAAGGATCACAACAATCCATTTCCCTCTTCTACCATCTGGTTTATTCTGTGTCAGAATATCTTTCACCACCGCATTAGGAAGATAAGCAATGATATGTAAATGGAGAATGTAAACTCTAAAATTTTTAATTTCTTTTACCAAGGCAAAAGCCTGTTTCTCCATGATGTTGTAGTTCAAAGCAACATCTCTTAATGATTTTCTGAAAAATGATATAGGTTTTTCATGGCCTTCACTAATTTTCTGCAATAGAACGACTACAATGGTGTGTTCAGAAGAAAAAGAGAATAAGTAGAAATATTTAGTATAATATGGACTGATTAATATAGGGGCTTGTGTCAGTGCCTGTTTTACTTGATCAAAGGACTGCTTGGCTTCTGTGTTCCACTTTATTTTTGTATCTTTTTTAAACATGTTTGTTATGTTTCTGAGGAGTTCTACCAAATTAGGTATGAATCTTCTCAGAAAATTTATTTTTCCTATAAAGGATTGCAATTCCTTAATGTTTCTAGGATGGTCTAACCTCTGTATGGGTTCAATTTGTTGGGTATGTGTTTTATTCTTTTCATGAGTATTAGTGGTGGTTTTTTTTCCTCGAGAAATGTGTCAGATATTTAGGTGGTTTTTTGGCACATGGTTTATTTCCTGGTGATTTTCTATTTTCGGTTAAGGAATTAGGGTTGTTGACTAATCCAGGTCTTTGGGTTAGGGTTTTGCATGCCATTGGATCCTATATGTATATTGTATTGTAAACAATGTATCACTATGAATGAATATTGAATACGATGGTTTTCCCGATTTGGGTTTCTAGGGGAAAAATATCTGTGTAATGTTTGTATTTTCCATTGTATATTTTATGTTCTTTTACAAAAAAATTGTTTGTAGTAAATATTGTACAAGGTTAAAATCTACATTTGAGATCAGAGATTTGTTGGCTTCACGAGGATGCCTTTGTGGTCAAGGGTTTGGCTCAGGACTGTGATAAGCCTTGTTACAGTGGGAGATCTATGGTATTGATTTTGAAAAGAAATGGCAAGCAATTCGAAGATGGAGATCGAGAATTTTAATGGGAAAAGTTTTGAGCTATGGAAGCTCAAGATGGAAGATCTATTGGTGGACAGAGATCAATGGATCATTGTAGATCAAAGTACTGCACCTACATGAACTTCAACAGATGACTAGAAAAATTTGGATCGAAAGGAAAAGAGCACTATCCGACTGTGTCTCTCTGATTCGGTATTACTGAATGTGTCAGGGGAAGCTACAACCAAGGATTTATGGGAAAAGTTGGGGAATTTGTATCAGTCTAAGTCCCTAGTAAATAAACTATTTCTGAGAAAGAAGTTTTATAACTTGAGGATGAGAGATGGAGACTCGGTGGCAGAGCATTTGAATGCCTTCAATACTGTGGTAAGTCAGTTAGTATCTATTGAGATTAAAATTTCAGATGAAGATAAATGTATTAGTTTACTGTGTTCTTTACTAGACTCGTGGGATAGTCTAGTTGTGGCCATAGGTAGTAATACAACTGCCTTGAAGTTTGATGAAGTGGTCTCATCCTTTTTGTCAGAGGAGATGAGACGGAAGAATATAGAAGGACAAATCACAGGCGCATTATTTTTAGGAGGATGTTCCCAGGAAATAAATAGATCTAAGTTCTCAAGTGGGATATCTAAGTCTAACGGTAGATCTAAATCTCTCGGAAAGCTTGTAAATGAATGTTGGAGATGTGGAAAAGAAGGACACTACAAGAAGCAGTGTAGATCCAAAGTTGAGAAAAAGAAGGGATCTGAAGAATCTCCTTCTACAGAAGAAAATACCTCCAAGGAATAAGGAGGGGATGTGTACTTGGCTTCTTCAAGCACACATGCAGATCATGAGGCATGGTTGGTTGACTCTGGTGCATCCTTTCATATGAATTCCCATAGGGAGTGGTTTTGTGAATATGAAAGGTATTATGGAGGTAATGTTTTCTTAGGTGATGATTCGACAACTAGAATCATAGGACGAGGAAAATTCAAGTTGAGGCTCATAGATGGAAGTATTAGAACATTGCCTGGTGTTCTGCACATCCCAATTTTGGCCATAAACTTGACTTTTGTAAGAAAAATGGACGATGCAGGGGTAAAAACAGTATTTGAAAAGGAAACCTGCAGGATGGTTCGAGGAGAAATGGTGTTGCTGAAGGGAGTTTGGTTTGGAAATTTGTATAAGCTGCAAGAAATCACTATTAGTGATGGGTGTAATAGTTCCATTGTTCCTAATATTGGAGTTGAAGAAGAAAGAACTCCTATAGTCTCTGGAGAAAAGGTTATGTTGTGGCATTAAATACTGGGGCATATCGAAGAGAAGGGTCTTCGACTATTATATGGTAAAGGTATTGTCGAAGGTATGTCTAACTACTCTCTGGATTTTGATTTCTGTAAACATTGTCTATATGGGAAGCAGAATCGGGTAAGATTCCCTTCTGGTGCAATGAGGGCAGAAGGAATTTTACAGCTAGTTTATAATGATGTTTTTGGACCTATGTCGGTCCCATCATTGGGAAAATATGTGTACTATGTCTCATTTATAGATGACTTCTCGAGGAATACTTGGATATATTTCCTCAGGAATAAATCTGAAGTCTTTGATAGGTTTAAAGAGTTTAAGGCTCTTGTTGATAATCAAACAAAGAAAAGAATTAAGGTGCCAAGGACAGATACGGAGAGTTCTATGGGAATGAATTTGAATAATTTTGTAAGAAGTGTGGTATAGAAAGGAATAATACTACTCCATATACACCTCAGCAGAATGGAGTTGCAAAAAGGAAGAACAGGATGTTGATGGAAAAAGCAAGGTGCATGCTCAATGGTGTCAGGTTAGGGAAAGAATTATGGGCAGAGGAAGTGGGTATTGCATGTTACCTGGTCAACATATCACCCTCATCAACATTGGATGACAAGACTCCACAAGAGGTATGGACTGGTAAGGAACCTTCTCTCACACATCGCAAGGTATTTGGCTATGATGCATATGTTCATGTTCCAAAGGAAAATAGGAGTAATCTAGATAAGAAGGCCAACAAGTGTATCTTCATTGGATATAAAGATGGTCTCAAAGGTTATAAGATTTGGAACCCAGAAACTAAGAAGGTAGTGTATATCCGAGATGTGGTATTTAGAGAAATGAAGGATGTTGTTAAACAGGGAGTCCTACCAAGTAAGAAAGAACCAGAGAAAATAGAGTTTGATTTAAAGGATGATGAGTCAGACTCTACAGAAGAACATGAATTAGAAGAAGAAGATGTGCATACTCTAGTATTGAGGAGATCATTTCGAGAAAGAAGGCTACCAGAAAGGTTTACTCCATCTTATTTCCATTCAAATTTTTCTTTGTCTATTACTGATGATGATCTTAGAACTATCAGGGAGGCAGTGGATTCATAGGATGGAAATATCTGGAAAAGGGCCATGGATGAAGAAATGGAATCTTTGGATAATAATGAGGCTTGGGATCTATTGGATTTGTCGACTGGAAGAAATCCCATTGGAAGCAAATGGGTATTTAAAAATAAGTTGAATGCAGAAGGAAAAGTGGAGAAATAGAAAGCTCGGTTAGTAGCAAAGGGTTATTCCTAAGTTGATGGAATTGATTTTGGTGAGATTTTTCTCCTGTTGACAAGTTAACCTCTATAAGATTTTTTTTATTTGTTGTTGCTGCATTTTATTTTAAAGTAGAACAGATGGATGTGAAGACAACAGTCCTACATGGGGATCTGGAAGAAGAAATCTATATGAAGAAACCAAAAGGTTATGTTGTGAAGGGAAAGAAGCAGCTAGTATGCAAGTTGAAAAAGTCCCTATATGGTTTAAAACAATCACCAAGGATGTGGTATCAAAAATTTGATACTTATATGTTGGGACTTGGCTTCACAAGAAGAAAAGAGGATCATTGTGTGTATTTTAAATTAATTCGTGACCATTTGATTTATTTGGTCTTGTATGTGGATGACATGTTGCTGATAGGAAACAACAAGTAGATTATCCAGGATGTGAAAACTCAGTTGTCCTCTAAATTTGACATGAAGGATCTGGGTGCTTCAAATTTCATTTTGGGCATGGAAATTAAAAGAGATCGGAAAAGGAAGAAACTCTAGTTAAATCATAGAAAATATGTCGAGACACTATTGCAGATGTTTAATATGCAGGAATGTAAACCAATCAAGGTTCATATTTCTGTTGGTGTGAAGTTATCTGCGGATCAGTGTCACAAGACACATGAAGAGGAGGAGGACATGTCTCGTGTTCCATATGCGAGTGCAGTTGGCAGTTTGATGTATGGAATAGTCTATACTATACCGCACATTTCACATGCAGTGGGATGTTTGAGCAGGTATATGTCAAAACCAGCGAAGGAGCATTGGACAGCAGTAAAAAGGGTTTTCAGGTATTTGTTTGGCACTGCTAGCTATGGATTGTGCTACAAAGGAAGATCGGGATTAGACAGAGTGGTGGATATACATGGCTTTGTGGATGCAGATTGGGCTAGAGATATGGATTGTAGGAGATCTACAAGTGGGTATGTGTTTAACTTGTTTGGAGGAGCAATAAGTTCGATGAGAAAAAGCCAGGTTGTAGTGGCACTTTCAACTACAGAAGTTGAATACATGGCAGCCACTCATGCAAGTAAGGAAGTAGTATGGTTACAAATATTGTGTTTAGGTATTGGGTTGGTACAACAATATGTAAGGATAGATTGTGACAATCAGAGTGCAATTTTTCTGGCGAAGAACCCAGCTTATCATTCAAAGACAAATCATATTGATATTCAGTATCACTTTGTGAGAGACATGGTTGAAGAAAAGAAAGTATTGTTGATGACGGTGGACACTTTGAAGAATGTTGCAGATTCATTAACAAAATCTATGAGCACTGAGAAGTTCTCTTGGTGTAGAGGATCCATGGGCATTGTTGCCTGGATTGTTGACTATGTAACCCTGTAATCCCCTGTATGCAAAGAAAACAACAAGTGGGAGAATGTTGGGTATGTGTTATACTCTTTGTACAAGTATAATTCAATGAGTGTTGCACTAGGCGTGCAGGGTGGAAAATTCCTCCCATGTGGGGGTTCGGGGGCAGCGCCCCCAAAAAAAAAATTCTGCCTCAGGAAACGTGTCACATATTTAGGTGGTTTTCAGTACACAATTTCTTGGTCGATGGTTTTCTATTTCTGGTTAAGGAATTAGGGTCGTTGACTAATCCAGGTCTTTGGGTTAGGGTTTTGAATGTCATTGGCTCCTATATGTATATTTTATTGTAAACAATGTATCACTATGAATGAATATAGAATATGTTGGTTTTCCCGGTTTGGCTTTCTAGGGGAAAAATCTCTTTGTAATGTTTGTATTTTCCATTATATCTTTTATGTTCTTTTACTGAAAATCTATTTGCAGTAAATATTGTACAAGGTTAAAATATACACAATTCTGCTAGGATCTATCTTGATCACATCTTTAGTTATAATGTGTCCTAACAGTTTTCCCTCTTCTAAACCAAACAGAGTTTTCTTGGGGTTGAGTGAGATTCCAAACTTTCTGCACTTTTCAAAAACTCTTATGAGGTGTCGTAGGTGTTCTTCATCAATTTTTGAATAGACAGTTACATCATCCAAGAATATGATGATAAACCTCCCAAGTTCATCAACAAAGGCAATGTCCATTACCCTTTGGAAAGTGGCACCAGCATTCATTAAACCAAAGGGCATTTTCACATACATGAAATTTCCCCAGGGTGTAGTGAACGTTGTTTTCTCTTGGTCCTCGGGGTGGACAAGAACTTGGTTATAGCCAGAAAAACCATCTAGCAAAGAGATCCTACTGGCTCCAACTACGTTTTGTAAGATATGATCCATCTTGGGCAGAGGATAGTTGTCTTTAAGGGAGACTTTGTTAGGATTCCTGAAATCAATGCAGAGCCTGATTTCTCCAGTCTTCTTTCTAGTAGGAACTAGATTAGAAACCCGTTTTGAAAATCTCAAGGGAACTATTATTTTGGCATCATACATTTTATTTATTTATTTTTCTATTAGAGTCATTAACCTTGGCTTAATTCTCCTAAGTTTATGCTTGAATGGATTATGCCCTTATTTTATATGGATTTTGTGTTGTATGATACTAGTGTCATAAAATTTTAAATCCTCATAGCTCCAAGCAAAGACATCTACAAATTCCTTGAACGGTTCAATATATTTATGTTTTTTCTCTGGAGGTAAAGACTTGGATATCTTAATCATTTTTGGTTTTTCATCTGTTCCTATATTACATTCCTCAACCTCTTTTCCAGTAGGTTCAATTTTTGGCCTTTTTTCTACATCACTGAAATCAAATAGTTCTTCTAAAGGAACCAACCCTCTAGGTAAAACATTATTCTTCAATTGAAAAATATCTAAGTCTTTATCTTTTTCATTTATTTATTTTTAATCTAATTTATTTACACTATTACCCTCTGAATCTAGTTTATTTACACTATCATGATCACTATCTACATCAATGTTTGCACACTCAAAATCATTTTTGGACTATAGGAAATCATCAATCTGTTCATTGTTACCAAACAATTGCCAGTACCTGATATTGTCTGGGACAGTAGGTCTGCATTTCACCTCCACTGTGTATTGGCAATTAGGGTGAAACGATATTTTACAAGTGGCTTTTGACGTAGCCAATCTATCAACAAGTATATTTTTCCCTCTGGGAATTACCTGCAAGTCATATTCAGTAAAACATTGTAAAAACGCTTAAACAACATTTTTGTAAGCTCTGAGTCTAGGGTGTTTGGTAGAATACTCACCTTTGATCTACTTAATGATAAGTTCATAATCACCTCTTACCGCAATTATTTTGGCACCAAGTTTCTTCAACAATTTCAGGCCAAGCATCAATGCTTCATACTCAACTATGTTATTGGTGCACTGGAAATTCAATTTATAAGAATGGTTTTTTGAATACCTTTCTCTTGGATTATGCACCCACACCCCAACCCCAGATCCTTCTTTGCTGAAAAATCCATCAAAATCTAAACTCCAGAGTGGTTCTGTCGGTTCATCAATTTCTATTGTCACCTTTTTACTTTCCTCGATGATTACTTTATTTTCCTCCAGGCCAGACGCATCATCTTCCAATTGTGCAATTTGACCGTCCAATTAACCATAATTATATAAAATGAATGAGTCTAGGTTAGAATGAACAGAGTATAAAGGATAGTTATGTGGTTTTTCTTGATTGTTGACCATGTATTTCATCAGAGTCTCTATGTACAACCTTCTATGTTGATTAAACATGGGGATGGTGGCATAGGACATGCCCAACTGTAAGTTATCCTTTAGCTTGGCACCCCATGATCGAGATAATAACATGTCATACTTTGGAGGAATATCTGAAACAACAATATCCATCACCATGCTTTTAGCTGGGATTTGTGCCAAGGTAATAAACAAATATTTGATCAAACCTATGCATTTAACTTTGCTCAAATCAGAGTATAAATCCTTATAAGGCCTGGTGATATCAAGCCCCAATTTCTCCATCACAACCTTAGGCATAAGATTGTGAGAAACACTAGAATCCAGCATGGCATTGTGTAATGTCTTATCATGGATATTCAAACTGATGAAAAAAGGAGGAACAGAACCGTTTCTAGTTTGTCCCTCAACCTCAGGACCAAACAACAACTCGGGTTGATCATCGGCAATGTTCACAGTGTTTGTACCTACTCCCAGTTCTATGTTCAATGCTTTGATCGCTTGTGATATGTAAGAAACTTTTTTCATTAGTTCCGTCAGAGGAATAGGTATTTTCAGTTTTGCCAATTCACTTTACAGGTTAAATGTGGTAGAATCTCTACTTTGACTCTAAAAATATGATTTATCAGTCACATTTTTCTATTCAGAAGGAGGAGGTTGACTTGTGGAAACAACCTCAGTTTGAGATGTTCTCGGTAAGGAATCAGGCAATTTTCTGGAAGGAGCTTCTAATTTTTTCTTTTCAAGAACTTTCTTAGGAACAACATCAGAGGTTTTCTTGGTTTCAATAGCTTTCTTAGTTTGGTTGTCGTTAGAATTTTTACTTCTTAGGTTGTATTGTATGTGGAATTCCATTATTGCATTCTTGAAGGCTTGTTGTTCTGAATCTTCCTCATATACTTCAGTCTGAGAAAGGAGAAAAAGTTATTGTTCTTCCTAAGTGAGAAAAAGGGAATCGTTGTCATTAACCCCCATGAGATTTATGTGAATGTCATCTAACTCCTCAATTATCTCTTCCCTTCATCATCAATTTTTTCTTGAAGAGGTGGCCTAATATATTGATCGGGACCTCTTTATTCCCTTTGATCTCTAGGCTCCCTTTGTCTGATCTGGGGAGGATTTCTTCTGAAATTGGGATTTTGAATCTGAGGACCAGGCTGATTTTCTCTAGGAAGGTTTCTGTAATCGATTTCTAGCATTTCCATTAATATCCCCACAGTTCTAACCAAAGAATCAATTATGGCATCTGAAGTAGAGGTGGATGGTTCTTTTTTAATTGTAACTCTCCGCTCATTTCTCTGTCTGGCTCTCCTAGCCAACAGATTTTCTTCAACACTTACAACACTCTTTTGCATATCTTCTAGAGTGGTAGAATTTCTTTCTCTCAGTTGGTAGGACATATCAGCATCAAATCCATCAGAGAACTTGATTAAGGCCATCCCTTGAGGAGGTTTGATATGAGCAGGAATTGCATTATAGATATTACTAAAATGAATGCAATAGTCCTGCACCGTTTTCCCTTGATTTCTTTTGATATTTTCATATTCAGATAAAATTTGGAGAGGGTTTTTCTTTACCTCTCATCTGTTGAGAAAGGTTTGGTGAAAAGCAACAATATTAACAATGCTAGCAACATGTAATACTTTAAACCATTTTTTGACCTCACCAGTTAAAATTTGTGCAAAGAGTCTCATCTGGACATCTGCCTCATCAACTTTCTACAAATCGAATAAATCGTTCATTTTATCCACGTGTTGTTGTGCATTAAGGGCTCTGGTACCATCAAAATGAGGAATCCTAGTTTGATAGTCCTAGGGCATGTTGTGTAAGGGAGAAGCTAACACCAGGGGAGCATATCTCGCTGCAATGATTGGTGGAGGAAGCTAAATGGAAACTTGTATGATTGGTGGAGAAGTGATAGAAGATGTCGAGGAAGCGGGGCTGGGAGGTATAGATTGAGATGCTTGAGTATTTACAGAGGCTGCAGTAATAGAAATGGAAAAAATATCAACAGACTATTGAAAATGGGCTTTATACAAAGCTTGTTCAAGATTTGATGCTAGATATTGTAGTTTCACAAACTCTTAAAGGATCCGTTTATCAAATTATGTTCCAAGAGAGAGTCTTTCAGGGGTTCTAGGTTGGAGAATGTTTTGATATAGTACTATTTCATTTACAAAGATATCAGATTTGGTTATGAAAAGCATTTGCTCGAAAGATAGTTCAAACTCAATATCCTGGATTGTGACAAGCTTCTTTGGAAGAGAAGTGGCCCTATGAAGAGGACTACTACTCCCTTGACCTTCAGCTGTGTTTCTTTTTCTGATTAAGTTTTTTGTATTATCTACTACTATTATAGGTTCTAGATCAGGATGAGATCTAGTGTGAATTATTTTTGGAGCCAGAACCTTAAACTTTAAGAAATCTAATTTAATATGTACAAATTTCAACAACCTCTAAAAATTTATCTCTTGAAAGTTAGATCTTTAATTGTTCGGAAATAAAGTTTTCTTTATCTAGGGAAAAGAAATCGTAAAGATGGAAAATTTGTTCAGTTCCCCAGTATGATCGTCACTATGTTAGCACTCTGTAATTACCATAGGTTATCAAGGGTAGAATAAATTGATAGAGGTAACTTACCAAAACCACTTTTGAAACTGGGATCTAGCCCTACCAGTTTCAGAGAGGGATCTCTCTGTAGGATTTAGATATGTTTGAGTTTTAGATACTAGGCTAGTTAAAATAATCTGAGTTTGTTGTTTTTCTTATAAAGATTGGCTGAAGAATTTCATTAAACATCCATTTGGATATGGGGTCTGTGTTAAATATTAATATCAGATACAGTTCTTATAAGATTTATTCACAAGGCAAGACAGTGAGAGTGCAAGATCTATTAGAATTAAATGTGATGAAAAAGATAGAATAGGTGAGAGATTCAACCAAACAAAGAAGCGGTTAAGAATATAGTTGCTTAATATCAGATGAAAACATGTAGATCACCAAAAGACTCGAAATAGAGTGCCCGAGACAAATTATGTTCATTAAATTCCTTTTAACGATTAGAAACATAAAACATAATGATTACAGAGAAAGATAAACATCACCAATGTTCAAACGCAAGAATCCTGTGAAAGTCTTTTTATTACTGGTCGATCTTCTTTAAAAATTACACAAATAGCTCCTTGGGCCCAAAAATCAACCCTCAATACTTCTAAGTGAGAAGTATTTATACAAAAATTACATCTGATCCTAACATTAATGATCAGGATATTGTGAAGAAAAAATCTAACTAACTAGATTATAGATTACAAAATAATAGGAATGTTGGTCATCTATTTGAATCCTTGGTGTTGATTCTGGGGGAAGTAGTTGGTGATTCATCACTTTGACTTTACTGTCTTCCTCATGTTGACTCAGAATTCCACCTCACCTTTACTCAAGTAAATCACATAGGTCTTCCCACCTCTTTTGACTAGGGATGGAAACCTTGAGTATCCTTTTGTATGTTTCATCCATCTCATTGTACTTGGAAAAAGTAAGGTCTGTGATGAAAATTTATTTTATCTCATGTTGGATGCTCAGGTCCAACTATAGAGTTTGTAAGAAATCCTTGCCATTAATTCTCCCTTGCATGCCTATAAATTTAGAACCATATTTTGCTACTATGAGGATATTCTTCTTGTAGTCTGGCAGAGTAATGAGCTTATCATTTATAACTAGTAATCGTAGAAGTCCCTTCCTGTGCAGTGAATCGACCTTGCTGAAAACTCTCTGCACTCCAACGTTCATTGCCTGAGCTTTCTCTTCTAGTTGCAGCATAAATCCTTTCTTGGTCAAAACATTTTTGACCTAAAGGGTGGTCTCTATCCTGTCTTCAATTTCCAATGCCTCTAACTCCTCTTTGGTCTTGGAGTTTAAGAACCTGATGATTTTAGTGGCCTCTACAAGCCTCTCTCCCAATTCTTCTCTTATCTTGTCAATTTCTTGTCTAGATCTCTGCACCAGTTCATGTTGTTCATACAATTTGGATGAGTGGCCATATCTCTACCATTCACTTGCTAATGTCCATCCATATGTTTTCCTTGGCTTTGGACATTTTCTTATCCATGAAAGTTTCCTTCTACAGCTTATGTATTTCTTGAGTGAGTCTTTGTGATTTGTGCATATTTGTGTTGTAGTTGGACTGGAACATGGATTTCAACTTATGGAGGTTTTTAATCTCTTCTTGAAATATTTTGATTTCTTCCCCTTGCAGGTTCATATCCTCCATTGACTTTACCAATTTTTCAGAAGCATCTAGAACTGTCGCTAGAATGGTTGATGGAATTTTTGTTGTTGTGGTTGTTGATGTTGTACTGACTCATGTGAGAGGAATTGCCTCCAATGGGATAACAACCATATGTATGCTTTGTTATTTTTATTTTACTAACTTATCAAGCTCGGTCTCTGTCTCATTTACTTGTGCATTCTGCTCCATTATCAGTTTCAATTTTTCCTCCTTGTGGCCTTCACTCTCAACCATTTCCTTTTCTTGTGAATCTTCAGTGGCTGGAAGTTTCAGTTATTTCCTCAGAGATGCTATGTCAGAATTTGTCTTCTTAAGTAGTTTATCAGTTTCTTTGACATTGGATGGATCATATCCAATTTGAGTACCAGCTCCTCTAGGGATTTGATCTTATTATCCTTGGCTAAGGAAAATATATTTTCTAGCTTCAACTGAGACTGGACATTGTTTAAAGAGACCTGCAATTTTGCAGCAGTCAAGGATAAATTTTCCAGGATGGAGAAAATCATCTCCCCAGTTTTCCTGTGCATATCCATTTGATCTGTTGGATGGACATCTTTCACATCGAACTCAAATGATTCTTTCTTGTAATAATAAATGGTCTTGGGGTGGGGGACCTGTGCCTTAATAACTCCATGTGCATCCTTCCCTTCTCTGTGTCAAATGCATATAGTAATCTATGTTGAGATGTAGATGTCTGCTTCCAAAATTGTGCATAAGTTCCACTGGTCAGGAGTTCATTTCTCTATTTAATCATTTTTTACTTATCAAAGATACTAAGTCCTATGGGCTCTTGTGAGGACTCAGATGACAGTGTAGTATTTTCTTGCTTCTTGGATGAGTAAGTGGATACTATGTGTTGGTTGCCTGAGAAGACTGATGAATGTGGTCCCTCCATAATTATGGTGGACTGTGTTTCTTCTTCTCTAAGCCTTCTTGGTGTGTGGTTGGTCTTGGTCCTCTTCCTATAGACTTGGAATTCTTATGCTGACACCTCTGTGATTGAAGGAGAGATTTCTTTCCTAGATCTCTTTTCTACTTGTACCTATGGAGTGTTGGTAGGTGAAGGTCGTTCTTCTGTCTCCAATAGGGTATTTTCCTGCCACTCTATCTGATTCATGAACTTTTCAATCTCAGGATTTGGTATGTGAGAATAACGAGAGATCTTGTTTTTAATCCTGGTTTTTGTTATAATTCCACAGGGGTCATAATGCCATGGGAAGTTGAGGCAGAAATTCATTTCCTTTAAAATATTATTGGCTTCTTACCCTGCAGCTCTATTGTTGCATATGAAAGAACCTATCTAGATTTTGATCCTTAGTTGTTGCTTCTTATTGAATTCCACAAAGTGGATATCATCAAAGTTGATCATCTGTCTGATGTATTCCAAGGAGAATATTCTGACAGGAAGTTACTTTGGCAGCTTGGATGGAGGTAATTCACACCCATAGAGTCTGATTTCGGTATGGTTCTGGTAAAGGTACCATTCCCATGTTTTGGATAAGTCTGAGAGGTGGATAATTATTTGGAACTCCCCATTTATCCCGGGTTCTATTTTGTTGTTGAGCATGAACACCACTAGATGGTAAAACTCCTCAATGAATTGTTTGAAGCTGAACTCGGATGAGTTCTTCCTTAATATTGATGTCCAAGAGGTCACTGCTTGAGGATTTCCATTTTGGTCTAGCTTCTGGAGCGTGAAGGAGAATATGTCTGCCCAGAAGAAGTGGAACATGTATACTAGTATTGAGGAGTACTTGAACATTCCCTCTGTGGAGAACTTGAAAAGTTGTTTATGTATAATGTCAGCTAGAAACTGACTGTAATCAAATTGAGTTGTAGCCTTTCCTTCTATGGAGAAAATGGACAAAAAACCCAAAATGGGTTCATCTACCCATTCATCAGAATAGTGTCCTAGTAGGCAACATAAGGAGGAAATGATTTGGTTGCCTTTGACTGAGAAGATGGAAGAAGGATATGGAGGATTCTTTTTAGGAAATTGTGCATCTTCGGGTAGGAAGATTTCAAAAATTTGAGCTCTCTAAGGGAAAGACAGTTTCTGATAGAGCTCAGCTAGAATTTCAATGGAGAAGGGGCTTGCCGAATCAGTTCTAGATATCTGTAGCATTTGGTTTAATGTTTCCTGGGTGATGGTGAAAAAATTTTCACTGGATGAAGACACAATGGCCCTTTGGCTGGGAAGGTAGTGAGATTGGCACTTCAGGGTGAACTCAGGGAAATGGTAGGTCTGGGGAAACATGTACAGTGGAAGATTGTACTCCCAGAGTCCAATCTCGTCACTCTAGTCCAGGAATATATCTTTGAGCCAAAAGTGTAATTCAAAGAAATTGAATCCACACTTCAGCTCTGCAATTCGATATTCTTTATCGGCAAGGGGGACGCGATCCAGGTCGACAAGAGGAGGAAGGAAAGGATTTTCTTTTGTTTCCATGGATTTAGATTTGGGCACCATAATGAAACAAAGATCTAAGAATAGAACACGGTGATGTTTGTGATTACTAGGTTTAATGGCATTGGTCAACGGTGAATATGGTGGTGGTTAGCTTGCCAACAGTAAATGGTTGTGTCGACTGGGTTTGGATCGGTGAACAGTGCAGGAATGGCGACAGAACAGAGTTAAATGGTGTAGGGAAGTGTTTGTTATGGATCAGGTCGTGATTTGGACGGGTAACGGTCACGAGAAGTGGCATTGATTGGCCAACAAATGGATGAAAGTGACGTGGAAGATATTTAATGGCCAACATGTGGATAGGATGTGATGTGTGGCAGGTGAGTGGAGCGAGGTGGCGAAGTGCGATGACAGTATTTATGAGTGGTTTGGCAGTTTGTCGAAGGGGGGATAGGGGATAAGCAAAAATGAGTGAGGGGGGTGCGAGTTGATAAGGAATTGACATTTTATGCGGGGCCCATGCCAAAAAAAACACTAACTTGGACCCACCCCACCATTAAAGGCAGAAAGTTTGGGGGGTCTGATCTTCACTGCAGACTGTTGATTTGGGCACGCTTTGATCAATCACTGAGATTAGTGTGCCCTTTAGCCACAAAGCGCCCAAGATTTCAAATATCAATAGTCTTAGGATAAAAAAATATTGTGGGTCTTTTCTAGCTCCCCTTTCTTTATTTTTTCACCAAGGGGTCAACAACATATTAGATTAACTCAAAATAAAGGCATTTAAGCAACCTTTTACAAACGTTTATTGAAATAAAACATGCTAACCTAGTTCCTAATCTAATTACCTAACACATTAACCCAGTTTAAATTGTTGGGTCAATAATTACTCTAACCTAAGACATTAGGCCAAGATTAGATTGTTTATCCAAACTTATTCACCAACATATCTAATTTGGCTAAGATTAGACTGTTTAGCGAAATTTATTCACTATTCTATCTGCATAAATTGAAAGGGTTTGATCATGGTTAGACAGTATGAATCAAACCAATTTTATTCCATGGGCTTTTATCTTTTTTTTGTCTTTTATTTTTTATACCCTCTTTTGATTTTTATTCTTTTTCTTTTCTTTTCTTTATTTTTCTTTTTCTTTTCTTTTCTTTCTTTTTCTTTTTATTTTATTTTCTTTTCTTTATTTTTCTTTTGTCAATCGTTTTCAGAATAAAATATTATGTACAATACAGCACAACTAAAATAAAATATTAGAATCACCAGGTGATCCTATGAAACATAGGCTTATAACAAGAGGGAGGGACAATGAGACCAAGAGGGGGGGTAGAGAGAGATGGTAGATGTAGGAGAGAGAGAGAGAGAGAGGAGAGATAGTGGG
>JZKD02S0109263.1:316204-333927 GCA_000966675.3 Picea glauca | reverse complement strand
GTATGCATAATTATGGTACTCAGTCAATGCCTTGGGTCTCTAATCATTTTTCTCATGGTATGTCTGATATGTCTTCACACTTGCCATCCTCTGTATCACCTCCTTATGCGAATACAAGTTTTGGGTCTGGGGGCATGATGCCTCCTTCTTGTCCCTCTCCATTTTGTGGGATTCATATCCTTCAAACACCTATTACGGTAGGAGGTTGGAATTTTCCTTCCTACGAGTCCCATATGCGAGAGATAAGTACCCAATTAAGCAATCTTTCTACTTATCACACTCCATCCACTTATCCTTATTTCGCTATTTCAGTTCCTACAAACACTTTTCCCATGGCGGACCTCTGTCTGTCCTCCGGTGTTTCATCTGAGGGGAGTTATTTTTATAGTATGGGCAACCCCCCTCACGAAGTTCCTTTGCCTAGGGGAGACATATATCCTCACATGAGTAACCCTAGTCATGTCGATTTCTCTTCACAAGTGGCTTCCTCGGTGTCAATTCCGTTACAACCCTTTATGTATCAGTATGGAGGAGGATACTGTCCTGCCAGACAGGGACAAGGTGTAAACCAAGATCCTTCCTGGCCTACAATTTCTCAGAACCAATATTTCCATGCACCTTAGACTCAAATGCCGCAATTCACTACTGCCACAAGTCCAGTCACTACATGTCATACTAGTATTATATCACCAACCTCTGCTAGTCATGTTGGAGATTGGTCAACAACCTTTGCGAGTCATATTGAAGACATGAAACCAGCCGCTGCAAGTCATGTTGGGGACACAAGTCGAGTCACTGCATGTCATACTGGCATTATATCACCAACCTCTGCTAGTCATATTGGATAATGGTTGACAACCTCTGCAAGTCATGTTGAAGACCTGCAACCAGTTTTGTAAGTCATGTTGGGGGCACATGTCTCGTCACTGCTAGTCACATTGCACATCCATTACCAACCTCTGCTAGTCATGTTGTAGATTTTCTACTAACCTCTGCAAGTCATAATGGTAGCATGTCACCTGCCACTTCAAGTCATGTTGGGGTCAATCATATGATTGAGAAGCCTAGATGTCTCAGACATAAGCCTAGATTCCTTTGCAGAACTTGTGAAGGAAGTCACCTTACTCATTTATGTCCAGTTACTGTTGGGATACCAGAAGCGTGGAGCTCACCTAAGGGCTCTTCAAGTTTTGAGGCATCTATGGTTTCACAACACTTTGTTCCTTCTTTGTTTGATACAATATTCATGTCGATGCAATCTTCGACTGACACCCCTTTTCTTATAGCGGTTGTTGCATCCTTTGACCTTGTTCTCTCACATCCCATTCAACCTGTCGTCATGTCGATGCAATCTTCGACTGACACCTCTCCTATGTTCGGGGGTCATGCATCTCTTGATCTTGTTGTCTTGCATCCTATTCAACCAATGGTCGTGTCGATGCAATCTTCGACCGACAACACTCCTGTTTTCGAGGGTGACGCACCTTTTGAACCTGTTGTGTCACATCCTATTCAACCAATGGTTTAAGAAGTGGTTGTGCCGCTGCAATATTTGAGTGACCCCACTCTTCTCTTGGAGAGTGACAAGTCTAAGGAAGCGGTCGCACCAATGCAATTTTTGGTCAATCCCACTCTTCTGGTTCAGGTTCTATACCTTCTATGCCATGTCCTTAGCATTTCTAGTACTTCACCTTCTGAAGAAGAGAGAGTTTTACTCTTCCCAAGTACTCTCCCTCCAAGTCTTGATGAGGTTCCCTTTGACTAGGATGGTCTTGTGAGGTATCCAATGCCTCCGCCTATGTCTTTTCCAGGAAGAGACATTATCCGATATGCCACGAAGACGATACCCTCCGTTATCACTTTGTCCTCCTCGAATTGGAAAGATTTGGGTCTTCCTGAGCTTGTGTTGGTTCTTCACAAGATACTGACATTCCATAGAAGTCCAGCATGGGAGCCTTGGCCTCCCCCATGACTTTTCGGCTATAATCTCCCAACAAGTCCAAGTTAAGCCCTTTTTCAACTCGTTCAAAAAGTGAAAATATTGTCGAGCAATTTGTTCCTTTCACGCTCGTTAAATTGGATTTGAAAGGTCATGAGTCTTAGTTAAGATCTTTTCCGACTTGCCTAAAAACTGAAAATATCACCGAGTGATTTGTCCCTTTCACAATCATTAAAATTGGATTTGAAAGATCATGAGTCCTAGTTAAGCTCTTTTATGACTCATTGTCAAAAATAGAAAATATTGTCGAGTGAAGTTGTCTTTTTCACACTCGTAAATTGGATTCGAAAAGACGTCTATTTGGCATAATTTTACGCCCTTTTCACACCAAATAGACTAAAATATATAAAAAAGGACATTTTTTTGTGTTAATTTGTGATTATATCTCATGCCCTCGCTTGCAGTGTTGAGACTTTAGTCGATTCTTGCTTTGCGGTATAAACCATTTTCGAAGCATTTCTTGCATCCTCAACCAAGCAGAGCCTTGTTTATATCCTTCACAATTTGACACCCTATACCATGGAGGGAACATCACCCCGAGTGTTCATCTCCCGCATGCATTTCCTTGCATTGAGCATAGGTACGTTCCACTACTGGAACTAGTTTTTATTACTTGCAACACTCATTCCCTCCACTGTATCATAGCATTCATTTGTTATGAAAAAAAAAAAAAATGAGCGGGAAGGGAGTACTATATTTTAATTGGAAACAGTCATGTCACCTTTAAACAGAGCACAAAGTTATTGAGTCCTCGCGTCATCATAATTTTGGGTTTAGCATAGCCTTAGGAATCTGATCTCGCTACAGAGTTTTCTCTACTGACTGGTTACTCTTCCAGTCCCTATAGAGAACATTATGGATGCCTCCTACATCTAATTGTCACATCATTAATTCTATGATGTCTATCAACCTGTGTCAGCCACTCCTCAGAAATCTTCACTTTGCATGTCGGCCATACCCTCAGTTTGTCTCAAAATCACATGATACTTTGGTCTTATCACGCACCTTGGCCCTACTTTCATCATTGGTAGGTCACCTTGAACCCAGCAATCGACATTTCATCATTGGTCATTGACTGGTTGGTTTCCTTTGTGTTCGTCGGCAAGACATCTATTCACACTTTGGGATTCATGCAGTGTCTTGGATACCATTAGCCTTATTGGTGGTCTCCTCGCCTTTGTCAGCATTTTTCATCATTGGCTTCTATTCAGAGGGTCTTTTTCATGTACCGCTTTCATTTGGCACGCGCGAAAGATGCACAGGGTTGTTGGTTTGTGAACATGTTCTTCATCCGATCTCCACCAAATCATGAAACTCCTTCTTTATTCCTCATGCTCACTGATGAGAGATACCTCAATGCTCTCCTTTCAGCGGGTCTCTTTCCATCGACTTTAGCTCATTTATTCTGGATACGAGACCTAGAGTTTTATGAGTACCTTGAGACTTGCAGTCATTAGTGGTAATCTCTTTCACCATTGACAGATGAGAATACATTAATGTCTCCAGATCAATGGATCTCTCAAGTGTTCAACACCAACTCCTTTATTCACATTTGTAGAGATGTACTCGGTTCCTTGATACCTACTTTAATCATCGGTAGTTTGTCTCGCATTTATTAATGGTATACCTCAATGACCGGCAATCAAATGATGTCTCATTGTGTTCAACCTCAACTCATTAATTCACATGATGTAGACTTGCACCACTGGCGGATAGTGTAAAAGACTTGAAGACATCACTATGTGGCCACAACTTTCCTAACTTGTTGCTTCTATTTCATTGGACCAGTACCTATTTGACTTCAGCAATCATGGGAGATCAAATTGTACTCCATGGTATACAAATATCTTCAGAACGATTTTTGAGACTGGTTTCACTGGGCCTTGTTTGTGACTATGATAGATCTTTGCATGTAACTGCATTTATATTTCCCTATTCATGGCCATGAACACTTGTTTGGTATATTTTCCACATGGATCTGCATTGTATTCCTGGTAGCCATGTATGCAAAGTAAGTACATAATATAATGAGAAATCGAGTTCATCCAGCTGGTTCTCTACCACTCCACTTCTGGGTTTCTTTATAATGTATTTCGGCCATCACATATACTCCTCTGATCTCACACATTAGGGGGCATCTGTTATAGAAATATTTTCCTCACCATTGCTATCTTGCACAGAGGGCCTTTTTCCATTTCCCTATACAGACTTATCATCCCTTTTTTATGAATCCAAAGATAAAAATATACATTTTTCCACATATACGCTCCCTAACTGCTATGCAATATGTGTATACACTTGTTGCTCCACTACAGCTCGCGTATATCAGGATTTTTGCCAGAAAATACAAACTGAATTTGGGTTTCAATGTCACGACAAGAGATCTTTGATCCTTGGCCTTCCATATACTGGAAACATTCTAACTCGGCCCTTCAGTTGCATTCTAAAGGCTATAAAAGCACAATTTTGATCTATGGAAAAGAAGAGAAAGTATTCAACTTTGAGAGCAAACTTACTCTGGAGAAATTACTTCATATTGAGTCTGCATCCCTTTTTCCCTCAAGTCTGAACACAGTGTTCATCCCCCAAGCTCTTCCCTTATTGTTGAGAGGACCTCATTGCCTCTTTCCTATGAGCTTGTCGTTGGTGGAGGATTGAAGTGGTGGAGACCCAGTTGGAAGGAACTTGGTTTCTTGGTTTCGAACCGTGCCAACATGGAAGTCTGTAATGTTGTCACTTCTATTGATCAATTATTAATAAAAATACTCCTTTCTCATCCTATTGGTATCTTGCAAATATATGATTATTATCCATGGGCGTGTTTGTAATGCTTATTAATGGATTATGCTATCTAATGTGCTAACCCATTTTTATCATCACTATATGCTTGTGTTGCTTGTTTGTTGAGAACTTCTTGCAGGTATAAAGCTTTGGGTCAAAGTGCTCGATGGTGAAACATCATCAAATGTCGCATCGAGGTAGGCCTCTTTCTTATATTACACTTTAGTATATATCATATGTTGGAATTGAGTTGATTTCTCCAATCATACTTGTCTGTTGTGGTTTACCCTTGGCCATAGAGAGTTTTTCCCTTGTAACAGTTGGACGAGGCAAGGACAGGTGGTTGTAGCCACCTTCTGGTTGTAGCTAGATAACATAGGGGGTTGTAGCCAGAGAATTTGGGAGTTGGAGCATCCCTCAGTTTGTAGCCTGAGAAACTAGGGGGTTGTAGCCTCCTTCTGGTTGTAGCCAGAGAATTGGTGAGTTGGATCTTCCTTCAGGTTGTAACATGAGAAACTAGGGGGTTGGAGCCTCCTTCCAGTTGCAACTGGAAAACAAAGGAAGTTGGTTCTTTCAATGAATGTAATTCATAAAGACATATAAGAAAAAGCATTACATGGTTTTCCCCCGCTTTGGGTTTCCACGTAAAAACATTGGTGTATTGTGTATGTGTATGATTGCTCATTTTTTCATTGTTTATTTACTCTGCAACTATTGGATGATAATTCTACATTGATATAACACTTTCATTTTATGGTTAAAAAGTATTAAATTTCTCTATTATTGATTCACCCCCCCTCTCAGTAATCCAATAATTGGTATTAGAGCAGGTTCCTTCAAGAAATAGTTTAACCACTAGAAGGAGATCATGGAGTATTCTGAGAATGAAGTACCATTGTTCAATGTTCAAATTGGTTTAAAGTATGAGATGTGGATTGGAAGGATGAAAGTGTTTTTACAGGCACAGGGGTATTATATTTGGCTAGCAGTCATTATAGGATATGACAGTTCAAAAAGGGCAAAGACTGCAGCCAGGAAGGAATTGAAGAAGAATAACAAAATAGCAATGGATTTCATCTAGGAAGGATTACCTAATCGGGTAAGAGAAAATTTTGGTAAATGTTCATTAGCCAAATAACTTTGGGATACGTTATATGATATATATTCTTCACCCATCGCAGATTCATAAAATGTCAAAGAAGATGCAGGTACAGATCAAGAAGAAATGTTTTCACCACGTCAAACAGATTCAGAAGATGAAGAGTACATAATCACTAGAGATATGTTGTTTTTCTTTAATTATGAAAAACTTTGACATCTTGAAATAGAATTCCATGAAGGAAATGAGACAAAAAAACTAATTGAAAAGGAAGACAATTATGAAGAAGAATTGATTAGTGCTTTAGATGAACTAAGAGAAGAAATAAAGTCACTCAAGAAAGAATTGATGAAACAAAAGGAAAGTGTTCACATTTTTTAAGAAGCCAAACAGGTCATGGAGAACTTAAGAACTCAGCTAGAATAAGCTAGAAAGATCAAAGAAAATATTGAATATGAAAAGCAGTATTTGGAAGCCAACATAGCAGCACAGAAGGAAAAAGTAGAAATGAGAGAGAAGATATTGACAGATCATCTTAAGGAAATAACTAACGATCTAAACCAGCTTGAGGCAGAGTTTGGTAAAGAAGAGAAAGGACTTGAAGAAGAAATAATCACATTAAAAATTCATCTTGAAGAAGCGAAAATAACAGAAGAAGTCATGAAGTCTCAGATAATGAAGAAAGAAGAAGAGGTTGAGAAGCTTGAAGAAGAAATTGTCACATTGAGAAGTAAAATAATCAAGCTCAACAAGAACGTTGAAGAGACAGAAACATCCACAATAGTTATAGAGAATGAAGAGAAACACTCTAGGTTTCTAGAAAAGAAGAATGAAGAAAATAGAAAGAGTTATGCATAAGTACTCAAAGGAAGGAATTATGGTCAACCAGAATCTAAGAAAAATATTGAAGATACATCTTTAAGGAGACAATCTATGTTCAAGCCACAAAGAAACTTCAATCATGATCATGATAAGTCAAGGCATAAATTCAGAAGGACTACACCACAAACAAGATCATTCACTCCCAGGTATGCAAATTTATTTTATGGTCATTGTTTTTACTGTACTAATTTTGGACATAATGTTGCAGATTACAAGGGTTATAAAAGAAATGTTCAAGCAAGAAGTGCCTATGTGGCCTTACATAACATTGAATGTTACAAATGTCATAACTATGGACACATAGCTAGTGATTGTAGAATCATGATCGATACTTCCATGAAAGAGAACACTGATATCATATATAAGAAATTATGGATAAGAAAACACGAAGAACATGTGAACAAAGACCAGGTCCCAGAGATCGCAAGATTGGCAATAAAAGGAGATGAAGAAAATTCTATAGAGAAAAATCAAGATGTCATATACAGAAAGGTTTCGAAAATAACTGAAAGAAAAGAAGGACAGGTAAATAAGGAACAGGTTCAAGAGATTGTACTTTCAGGTATTGTATAGAAATATGAATCCACATATAGAAAGAAAGAAATCAGATCTCAGAGAAATGATGAATCTACCAATGAAGATGATGATGAATACACATCAGAGAAGGAATTTCTATGATCCATCCGGCTTAGAGACTCCCAAGTAATATGAATATTAGATAGGGGGGGTCTATGTGGTAGTTTTGACCGACCAAAGAACCATCCTTCGAGCAGCTTGCAAAGTTTGAGTAGACAAATCCAGAGCAGTCAGTTAATTGAAGTATAATCAGTTGTAGTAGTAAAGACTTCATGATCGTATTGTGATAAATGGGTCAAAATTATGGACAGTTGTGCAGTAGAGTCTTGGATAGTATGGAAAGAGATGGATTTGTAAGAACACTTATCACATTTGGACAAATATATGACAGTGGATGAGAGCATGGATTCATAGATTGGTTTAGAGAGTGGTTCAGAGACAAAGGAACATTATCATAATGGATGAAAATTACACAGGAAATGGTTCGAATAATGCTAATGGATTCCAAATTGACAGATATTTCTAGACACATGCAGTGCATACAACAGTTCACATTCAAAATAGAGTAATGCTCAGAAACAACAATGACAAAACTCCCTACGAGCTACGGCAAGGAAGACCGGCAAATGTGAATCACTTCAAAGTATTTGGAAGCAAATGCTACATCAAAAGAGAAGATGGAAGAATGGGAAAGTTTGACTCTCGTGTGGACAAAGGAGTATTGTTGGACCTTGACCAAGTTTTGGGAGTCTCTTGGTCATGTTGACATATTTTGGGACTTCGACAGCCTGTCGAAGGAGGAGCGTAAGATGAAGCAGAGATCATGGGATCTTAGCCCCCTTTTGGGCCCCTTTTTGGGTTTTTATGATTATGTAATGGGATTGGGATGTCAACCCATGGGTTTACCCGCGCTTTGGCCCACTTTTGTAATGTATAAATAGATATCTAGGCATTATAAGAAAGAATACTGAGGAGGATCTATCGGCATCCATGTGATGTATTCTAAGTGTAAGGAAGGTTTTAAATTCTTTGTGCATGACTGTAATAGACTTGCAGAGTTGAGTGCAAGCAGTTGTAACAGAAGGTAGAAGGCTTTGTGCTATATCGCAAGGAAGAAGGATCTAGCAAGTTGTGCAGATCTTCTGTCCTATATGAAGAAGGGTTTTTGAGGCTCTGTGTTGTAACTAATTGATTAAATACAATAAAGAAGAAGAGTTGGTGGACATAGCCCCGAGGTGGGGGTGAGCCACGTAAACATTGTGTTGTCTTGATTTGTGCTTGTCTTAATGGGTTCATATCTTCCTTTGCTAAGTGCTTTGAGATAACTATATAGATCTACTTATGCTTGGTGCTAATGATGTGTAAAATATTAGATATGAAATATATAGGGATATGTTCAGTGCTTGATCGACCAGATCTAATCTAATTACTTATGCTAAGTGCTTGAATACGAGAGATCATTGTGAATGTTGCGAAGCTCTGTTTTATCAGTGAAGTGGTTATTGGTTGCATACTAAGGAACTGACGGTGCTAAGTGCTTTACTAAGTGTTCTAATCATAGATCTGTGTCCTAGTTAAGGTTGCAGACACCTAAGTATTGCAACCACCCCTGCCTCTACCTCGGGTGAGACTTCATCTGCATCGCAGGTGTTGCTGAAAGGGTCGTTAGTTAGGGTTTTGTTGGTGCGTTGTTGTAGCGTTGAACCCTAGGTCTACCCCTGTGCCAACAAATGGTTCCGTTGTCGGGACCGGAAACTGTGATTGTTGGGAACTAAGAAAAAATAATCTTTGTGCAAAAAGTTGACCTAAAAATCCTTGTGCGAAGATCTATACCCTAGTACACAGTGTTCTACTTGATCTATAAAATCTTTGTGTTGAAGAAAGAAGCACGATCTAAAGAAAGGAGGTCGGATCTAAATAAAAGAAGAAAGATCCAAACGCTTTGTGCTCTAAGAAAGGTAAAAGTGGAAATTTCTGACTAAAAGAGGTAAGATCTGTAAGCTCTGTGCTCCGATAAAGGTAAGAATAGTAGAAAAATTTTAGATCTGAAAGCTTTGTACTCTGTAAAAGTAAGATAAGTGAATTTTTTTTTGTTTCTAGAGTATGGATCTAGGTTTATTTAATAGATTCTATCCTAGCTTGAAAACTAGGGCACTGATAGATGAAAGAAGGTTTGATATGAATAGATCTGATAAGAATATTGAAAGATATGTTATACCTATGCATAGAAAGAATGTTTGGACTAATGAATGGATGCAGGATCCTAAAAGTATTTTTTTCCAGGTTAGCTACCATGATCTTGGTGCGCAGTACAGAAGAAGTTGGGGATCATTTAAAAGAAAGAGAGGATTAACCCTCTGTTACAGTTGCAGAAGACTGGGACATCTGACTAAGGAATTCCCTGGTGGAAGACCTAGTTTCCTCTGTTGCAAAGCTATGGACCATGAAGTGTTGGATTTCCCTAGAATGATTGCCAAAGTTGAAAAAATGAATCTGAATCAAGAAAACTCTAAGGCAGATCTAGAGACTATAGCAGAACCCCAGCAAGAATCAGAAAAGGCATTACTATAGATAAAAGAAACCTTGAAGGACCACCAACATGTTATATTATCAAAGATATTTAAAGAAAAAGAATGCCTTGAAACAAGAATAGAAGACTTCAACGTTGATTGTGTTCTAGATGAAGAAATGCAGGTGAATATTATAACAGAACGAACTTGGGAACTTTTAGGGAGACCTGCTATGATTCCATCAATAGGAGGGATAGGGTTATTCAAAGGAAAACTGGCAAATCTATGTGGGAAGCTCACTCAGATACCTATGAGTGATAATGGAACTTCGACAGAAGAAGACTTTGATATTATTAAATTTATTGAGGATAGCACCCCATTTACCATGTTATTAGGAAAACCTTGGATTGACAGAGATCAAGCCAGAAAAAAAGAAGAAAAAGAAGTTTTGGAGAAGAAGAAACAAGAGTTAAAAGATATCATGACCTGAAGGATCGCACAATTGACTAAAGAACAAGAGAATAGATCGATGTTGAAGCTGCAATAGCATTAAAAAACTCATAGAACACTGAAGTGTTTGTTTCAGATAAATAAGAAGTACTACTTATGAACCCTAGGAAAGAATCTCCACAATGTTTAGTGACTATTTCAAAAGAAGATAAGAACCAGAATGGAAAAAGGACTATCGAGACAAAGCTCACTAGAAAGAAGGATAGAAAGCTAAGAAAGAAGAGGGATAATATTGAAAAATTACAGAAGGTTCCAGAAGGAACTTCGCAAGAAGAAAATTTGTCAAATAGGAGCTTCGTCGGGATATCAGAATAGTGACACATGGCACTTCGCCGTGGCGAAGCAATATAGCCATTAGGGATGATACATCTGTTCGACCAACGCTCCAAATGGGTCGCAAAGCAATTATGGGTTACCACTAGACCGTTGGACCATGACATAATGGACATAACAAGAGTTAATGAGGCTTCATACCCGTTACAAGAAAACCATTGCCGATTTTCCTACTTATCCCATCGTGCCATACATGGAGAACACTTTTTATAACTGAGATTTGTGAGCCCGAGGACTAAGCCAAGTTTATATAGTGACCCCCACGCTCTTTCTCTCTATCTCATTACTGTGATTAATTTATTCTCCAAACCCACGAGTCATCCCCAGCACGTATGTCTGTTGAGCTCACCGCAGTTGAAGAATCGGTAACAAAATTTCTCCTCAACTTAATGACTGAAAGAGTCATGTCGGAGAGAGGAGTGCCTATAGGTGTACAAGAATCATCGATGAGAGGACTTTCAACCTCTCCATTCACAGTTCAAGATGGACCATCACGGCCAGTAGATGAAAAGTGAACTAAGCATCGGGATGATCTCGCTAACACTAAGTTAATTCCAAGTATATTACCTACCTATCTACCGCCCCTGAGTGGCATGATAAACTGCAATAGCATACCTAGAGACTTTGAGTACCCCTTGGTCACTGCGTACCTCCCGAATGGGATATGCACAGTTCACACAAATCAAGAAAAAATTGCAGCGTTGAAGTTTAGTGACTTCAACCTCGGCAAAAGGAAGGTTTATAACATGCTCACCCCATTCAAGTACCTAACTAAGATGAAGGGAAAGAATTCAAAGATTTTCCCTCAGTCATGGACCCAGAACCTCACATAGTATACACTGCTCAACGTCATGCAGATCCCACACTTCAGAAGACATCAAGAAGTGAACGCATGCATCAAGTTGTTATTGTCATGTTACCATGACAGATACTTGTGGTTGAACCACTACATCACATTGGATCTGATGTTGATCAATCAGATCACATGGCTAAGCATGCAAGGCCCTAACCCAAAGGAGTTTTACCCTGGAAAGACCACATATTGTGCTCTTGCACAAAAGATAAAAGACACCTATGGAAATGTAGAAAAGGGCACGCGAGGCTACAAGGTAGCCTCTATCCAGAGAGGTGTAGTGCGCCTAGCCTGTCAATTGATCGTAGGAAAGTTGGTGCGAAAGAATCGACCCACCCAAGTCACGGGGTTCGTAGTCGACCTCGCAAGGAAGTGCACAGAAGGACTTCAGATGAATTGGGCGCAGTACCTGGTAAACCAGTTGGAACTCAATTACAGGGAAGCGCAAGACCAAGGATATGATTTCCACTTTAGTTGGCTTCTCATGCTGATCACTTTCATCTCATGGGAGATGTCGGAAGGTGCGACCTTCCTCGACATAGAACCATTTGAACCTCTGGCCACAAAGTTCAGTACACTATGGTACTCGAACGACATGAACAAGCAGTGGCAATCAAATGTTTTGTTCCACACATATTACAACCAACTGAAGACATCTATCCAATCTGAGCCACTAATAACCCCGAACACTCTCCATAGGTTTAGGCCCTTGATGAAATTAAGTGTGGATCGCCATTTCATCTATATCACGATGTGTGCTGATGAACACAAACAACAGTTGCAATCATACTACAAGATAACGGAGGATGACTTGGAAGAAATCACCAAGGAATGGTCGGTGGACCTCCTTGTTCCAGCAGACCCCGCGGAGATATCTGATATAGATAGTCCCAAAGAAGCACATGACACCCATGGAGCCAGCAGGACAAACATAAATGAGGATGCCTAAGATGTAAGAAGTACCTCTGCGAAGACTGCTTCTATCTCACCTGAGCAAGGAGGTGATGGCAAAGAAATAGATGGCGCAGATGTTGAACAAAAGGAAGGCGAGACCACACCACCTAGAGACGAAGAAGATCCCTTGAAGAAAAGGAAGGTCTCCTCTCCAAAACCTTCCTCTCAAAAGAAAGTGAAAGCCACAAGGACCAAGCTCCAGACCATCCTCACCCTAGATGACTTCAATTTCATCATAGCCGCCCTAAATGACGCTTCGCTAGAGATAGCAGAGAAACAAAAGGCTAAGAAGGAGCAGATGTATAATCATATTGAGATCGAGCTCCAAGGAGTGCAGCAAGCATTACATTCTAGCCGTGCATTTTCCACTGCACCTCTAATAGTAGGAACACCAGAAATGGGAGATGAGCCATCTCAAATCCATTGGATTGTTGATATAGTCGAAGCTCGCCTTCGACGAGCTCAAAAAGAAATAACGCAAGCCACCCAGGCTTTAACACAATTACAGGGAGTCCTTGTAGAGAAATGCAATGCTGCAGAACGGGAAAAGATGACTCTCCAAGCAAAGTGGGATGAAGAAAAGGCACAACTGCAGCAAAGCAAGGAACAGTTGCTCATAGAGCAACTCGATGTAAAGGAAATGATCAACATATCACTTCGCTCTGTGACAGTCATCGAAGTTAGGATCGAAGACCAAGTTCCACAGTAGGTGGTGCAACTTGAAGAAGTAATCCAGAAGCTACAGCAGCACATCGCAGATCTAGAGCTATGCATTGTACCCGATATCCCTCAAGAGATAAGAGACCAAAGAGAAGCAACTTCCAGGAGAGAAGTTGACAGATTAAAAGCTCCTTCCCTGGAATACAAGCAGTTGAGTAACCGAAGCACCCAAACCTATGAAAACCTCACTGAGAACCTAGAATTACAGACATTGGATTCGCAGCTCTAGAACGCGAAGCAGCACACAGACACAATTCAGGTGCAGTTGAAGTCCCTATCGATCATAGACAGAATGAAGAGGTCTCACAAGCAACGTACCACCCAAAAACAACTCCATACGATCCAGAGAAAAGTAATGGAAATAACCCAACGACTCCAACCCATGCAAGATAAGGCATGTCTATTGTTTACAGAGGTCGAGAGCCAAGGAGCAAAGCTAGAACAGATTGTCATCATAGTAGAGCAGTGCCTAGAAGGGCCAGTAAACGACACATTGATCCAGAAGTTCACCGTGCAAGAGGCCATAGCAAAGCAGCAATTCAAAGTAGATCGAGCCAAGCTCGAGGCCTTTGAGGCAGAACTAAGCAGACCAGAGTGACTCAAGATGAGTCATAGGTGAGTGTTGGGGGCTTGTTGGCCCTTGACCAAGTTTTGGGAGTCTCTTGGTCATGTTGACCTATTTTGGGACTTCGATAGCCTGTCAAAGGAGGAGCGCAAGATGAAGCAAATATCACGAGATATTGGCCCCATTTTGGGTCCCTTTTTGGGTTTTTGGGATTATGTAATGGGATTGGGATGTCGACCCGTGGGTTTACCCACACTTAGGCCCACTTTTGTAATGTATAAATAGATATCTAGGAATTATAAGAAAGAAGATAAAGGAGGATCTATCGGCATCTATGTGATGTATGCTAAGTGCAAGTAAGGTTGTAAATGCTTTGTGCGCGACTGTAATAGACTTGCAGAGCTGAGTGCAAGTAGTTGTAAAAGAAGGTAGAAGGCTTTGTGCTATATCACAAGGAAGAAGGATCTAGCAAGCTGCGCAGATCTTATGTCCTATGCGAAGAAGGGTTTTTGAGGCTCTATGTTGTAACTAATTGATTGAAGACAATAAAGAAGAAGAGTTGGTGGACGTAGCCCCGGGGTCGGGGTGAACCACATAAACATTGTGTTGTCTTTATTTGTTCTTTTCTTAATGTGTTCATATCTTCCTTTGCTAAGTGCTTTGAGATAACTAGATAGATCTACTTATGCTTAGTGCTAATGATGTGTAGAATGTTATATCTGACATATATAGGGATATGTTCAGTGCTTGATCGACCAGATATGATCTAATTACTTATGCTAAGTGCTTGAATACGAGATATCATTGTGAATGTTGTGAAGCTCTGTTTTATCAGTGAAGTGGTTATTGGTTGCATACTAAGGAATTGACAGTGCTAAGTGATTTACTAAGTGTTCTAATCACAAATATGTGTCCCAGCTAAGGTTGTAGACACTTGAGTCTTGCAATCACCCCTACCTCTACCTCGGGTGAGACTTCATCTTCTTCGCAGGTGTTGCCAAAAGGGCCAGTATTTAGGGTTTTGTTGGTGCATTATTATAGAGTTGAAACCTGGGTCCGCCCTTGTGCCAATAAGTACTTGTTGGTTACTCAAGTACTAGGAAATAATAAAAGTCTTACAATCTAAGGTTGAACAAATTTGTGGAAAGAATCAATGTAACAATTGATGAAACAAGTGGACAAGAATTAAAAGAAGAATAAAATGAGTCAGTGGAATAGCTTTACGAAGAAGAAGCAAAAGATGAAGAAGGGTTAAAGAAAAGGAAGTGCAGACAGCAACCTCTACATCAAGGTTAAGCCAGAGACTTACAAAGGATATGCAAAATAAATTTGAAATGTCATTACTCAGAGAAATATCCTTCTTTCTGGGTCTTCAGATACGTCAAAGCAACCGAGGAATTTTTATTCCTCAAACTAAGTATATCAAAGAAATGCTAAAGAGGTTCGAAATGGAAGATTGCAAACCAGTTGCAAGTTGAGCAAAGATGATGATTCAAAGTCTACAGACCAGAGGAAATACAGGTCAATGATTAGTAGCTTACTATATGTGATAGCATCTAGACCAGATGTAATGGAGGAAGTTGGACAGGTGGCACGATTTCAAGAAGCACCAAAGGAATCACATGTATTAGCAGTGAAGAGGATTTCTAGATATATCAAAGGAAAAAAAGATTTTGGATTATGGTATCCAAAAGGAAAGGATCTATCACTTATTTCCTGCACATATGCAGATTGGGCAAGTTGAATTGAAGACCAATGAAGCACCAGTGGAGAAATATTCTACTTGGGTGAGTGTCTAGTATCTTGGCTAAGAAAGAAACAATCATCAGTATCTTTATCTACAGCTGAAGCAGAGTATATTGCAGCAATGGGATGTTGTACTCAGGTTCTATGGATGAAACAAATTTTGACAGATATACAGTTTGAGTATGATGAGCCCATTCCAATCTATTTTGATAATACAAGCACCATCAGTATCTGAAATAACCCGGTGATGCACTCCAAGACGAAGCACATTCCAATAAAGTATCACTTTCTATGGGAACAGGTTGCAAAAAAGAACATCAGAGTTGAATATGTGGGCATAAAAGAACAAGTGGAAGACATTGTAATGTTCCTGACTTGGCTAGTCTAGGAAACGCTACTAATGTGTGTGTAGGATCAAAGGTTTACAGCATATAAATGATCATACAAATAATAAACACAACAAAGGACTGCAAAGTTTGCATTATGATATCTCTGTGGATTACAAAATGGTTGAATGCAGCTGAATAACTGACAATACTTGACTAGATCAACATACAAAGGATCTTAGCTGAAATATAAATAAGCAACTGCGGCTGAATAAAATAACAACACTCAGCTAGATCAAAAGACAAAAGGATCTTAGCCGGAATACAAATAAGAAACTAAAAGATAATACCCAGAATATGGGAGCACTATGGAATTAATGAAGAATGATGGAAGACCTAGATGATCTTCCCGGTGACTAGGGTGTGTCTTTCAACACCGAAATCATCCAACTGGTGTCTTCCCCATGGAATACACTGAAATATCTCTCCTGAGATGCACCTCTTCTCCTCAATGACAAGTCATAATCTGCATAATGATGAACTAGGTTGCTGACCCTTCCTTTATAGCTTTCCAAAACCCTAAATCATGTTGAAACCCTAATTCATTGTTGACTTCCAAAACCCTAAATCATGTTGAAACCCTAATTCACTGTTGACTTCTATTTTTAGCTCATAATGAATTAAAAGTGCTTTTAACCCTTTTTAGCTCAATGTCACTTTCTAAATATAACACCTATGACTAGAGTGACCTCTAGTAACCCTATTTACCCCTCTTTGGCCCTGGCTATAGTCTAATGGGGTGGTTTAGCCCATTAAGCCTCCTCTCTGGAGCTCCTATTTGGAAAGGGACATTACAGTCCTCCCTTCCCAAAATTGCTTGTCCTCAAGCAATACCAGTCCAGGGTGCTGCAACACCTGCTCACTCTCCCAAGTAGCGTCCTCTACTAGAAGCCCTCTCCATCTAATCAAACACTCTTTGATGACCCAGCTCCTCCATTTCCACTCTTGGAACACCAAAACCTCCTCCGGAACTAACTCCAACTATCCCTCCTCATCCAACGGGGGAAGCTCCTCTTATGTGCTAATGAATTATCCCACTGCCTTTTTGAGGCAAGACACATGGAACACATTATGAATCTTTCTCCCCTCTGGAATCTCTAGCTCATAAGCAACCTCACCTACTCAGCGCATGATCTTGTAAGGACCATAAAATATAGGTTTGAGCTTCTCGGTCCCACTCTTCTTCAGAGATGACTGTCTGTAGGGTTGGAGTCTCAAGAAAACCAAATCTCCAACCTCAAAGATACGCTCTATCCTGTGCCTGTCCGCACTTATATTCTGTCGGTTTTGCACCGTCTTCAGGTTCTCTTTCAACAACTTGAGGATCTCCTGACTCTCTATGATCCAATACTTGGCCTTGGGAACTCTTCTCTCCCTGAAGACCAAGTATACCAAAGTGGGAGCATCATATATGTACAATGCTCGAAAAGGGTGTCATACCAATGGACATGTGGAAGGTGGTGTTGTAGCAATGTTCTCCTAAATGTAACCACTTTACCCACGTTCTTTGTTGTCCTCCTACATAGTTCCTCAAATACCCTTCAACCCACTTGTTGACAATCTCAGTTTTTCCATCTGTCTGAGGGTGATAGTTGGTGCTAGGTGTCAACTCTGTCCCCACCAACCGAAACAACTCTCTCCAAAATGTCCCTATGAACCGACTATCCTTGTCACTGATGATGTTCTTCAGCAACCCATGAAGTCTGAAGACCTCCCTGAAAAAAAGCTCGGCTACCTGAACTGTGCTATACTCTGTCGGTATGGCATAAAAGTGAGAAAACTTGGTCAATCTGTCGACCACTACATAGA
>JZKD02S0109263.1:277811-298462 GCA_000966675.3 Picea glauca | reverse complement strand
TAACTATTGATTATTTCTCATATATTGTGCATGGTGTATTGTGGTGTATTGGTGTAACTCTTATACTATTGTTCATTACTCATTGGATATAGTTGAATGGTTTAAATATAAGTTGTAAAAGGTTTTAAATTGTACTTGATACAGATTCACCCCCCTCTCAGTATCAACAAATATAACAAAAATGTCTCTTTGTTTCTTCACAGGTGTCATGGTTTGGGAGATCTGAATATATATTTACATCCTATTTTTCCATATTTCAATATTTAATGATTTCCTATTTTAGTCATTATCTTTGGGCACAGATCCCGCAAATATGGATAGGAATTTTATAAAAATGAGAGAGTTTTTTCTCCAGAATGGGTTCGTATACAAAAACCTCTCTCCATTTTGAAAAATATATTTTTATTCGAAATATATCATGTCATATTTGACCCCTGTTTTCCCAGTCTATTGCGCAATCTATTACATTTTTGTTGTAGGTTACTCTTGCACAACAGACTTGTTGTGCAACTATATCAGTCTATTTTTTAAGCAAAAGTACCATGTTCTTGTAAAATTTTTGGATGGGAGATGTCAATGGGAAAATGAGATAAATGTTATTACATCAACTTAACCAATCAGGTCAAGAAAGGAAAGCCATATTACAAGAAAGATCAGTGGTTGTGCAACTGCATTGCGCTTTTCCTGTGGGTTGTTGTTGCAAAGTAGGCATGCTTCACAACGGTGACAGAGCAGCCATTTTTCTTCCAAATGGACAGAATCAAGTCATCACATGTGTCATCTCACCTCCAACAAGTATCAAGGTCGAAGATCATCATTTTAGGTGCTCAAATATTGTTTTTGATCGAGTTATTATGGTGTAATTAATGAGTCCAAGTTGACTGTTTTTTCATCGTATTTTGTTGAAGATTTTGTTGTTGAATATGTGAAACTGCTAGCATTAACATAGGATGATAGTTGGATTCAAATTTGCCAGCATAGGAAGATATTTTTGTATATATTTGATGTAGCTATCATAGCTAAGGGTTAGAAAGTGTGTAAGGAAGATATTATTGAATACCTTTTGTAAACTCTTTCTGATATTAATGAATTTACTGGATTAGAAGTCTCTCATATTTGACTCCAGAGATACATGTGATTGTATTACTTTATGTATGTTCTCTTACAATTTTTTATTCTAGTTTGCATCCATGTTCTATGTCTTCTTCTTTGTGTTAATATGAACTATATGTTTCAGAATTAATGTGCATTTGATGCTCTGTAGCATGTAATTTCAATTGTCTTTCTACCATAATTACCTTTGGGATTCATCCTTGTTAGATTCCTTAAGGGGTTATTTGTTTTCTCTGTGATCTTCTATCTACAACGACATATAATTGGCCTAAAGTAGTGCTCTCTATATTTCCTCTGATAAGTCATTTTTCAATCTACCGAGTATCCTGTAAACCTTCATTGATTTTTGACTTTTCTGTGACTCCATTGCCCAATGAACTTTATGTCCACATTGCCACCAAATCTACAAAACCAATTTCATCTTAGAGATATAGAGTTCAAAACCAAATCAGTCCTTTCAGTGATTCATTTGAAGAGAGAGAGATCCCCCTCTAGGTTGGAAGGGCTAGCTTCCCTGCCTCAAGTTGGTTTGTGGTTACCTTTGTGATTTTCCTCCTCAACCAAGGAAAATTATGGAGTGCCTCCTCAGCTAGAGGCACACTGCTGGCTTGTTGTTTGTACTTTGAACACATTCTTGGGTATTTTATTGAGGCATATCTTGTGTCATATGGTACATTTTTGAGGCAATTTGGTTGAGATGTATTGTTGAAGATATGGGTACAAGATGAGGAGGCATAATAGTGAGGGTTTGATACATGGTTGATGTGATAGTTCATTATACTTAGTTTGTGGATGTTGGTACTTGTATGGCACATGATTAGAGATATATATTTTTGATGATAGGTACATGGTTTGAGATATACACTTGTTATAGTGGGAATAAGATCTATGTGATAAGATCTGATTGGTTGATGAGATTCATGTGACAGGTTTTACATTGATAGGTTTTACAGTGATAGGATTTACAATGACAGGATTGACAGTGGTAGTGACAATTTGGTCTCCATTTGTATTTCAGGGTGGCAGGACGAGGCAAGGAAAGGGGGTTGTAGCCTCCTTCTGGTTGGTACTGGAAAACTAAGGGAGTTATAACTTCCTTCAGGTTAGATCTTAAGAAAATAGGGATTTGGAGCCTCCTTCCAGTTGTAGATAGAAAACAAGGAAGTTTGTGCTTCCTATGAATGTATTTATTCTAACATATAAGAAAAGCATCATGTGGCTTTTTCCTGCATTGGGTTTCCACGTAAAATTTTGGTGTACTGTGTACTTGTGTGATTGATTGTGGTTCATTGTTTATTTATACTTCTCATGATCTTTTGAATGATATTGATGAACTACTCATAAAGTTAAACAATACATATTGTGGTTAAAATAAATAAAAGTGCTAATATTAATTCACCCCCCCCCCTCAATATTCGAACAATTGGTATCAGAGCAGGTCCTTCAAGAAGTATTCTAACCACTGGAAGGAGATCATGGATTACGCTAAGATTGGAGTACCACGATTTGATTCCCAATACTATTCCTTCTAGAGAATAAGGATGAAAACTTATGTACAAGCACATGGATTTGATGTATGGCAAGAAGTAGTATATGGATACAAAGCACCATCCACTCCCCCAACAGATAAGGATGGAAAGAAACTTGAAGAAAATGATTCAAGGGATAGAAATGTTATCCTAAATGGTTTGACTAAATCAATACATGTCAAGGTTATGCATTGTGAATCCACAAAATAAATTTGGGACAAACTTCAGAACATCTATGAAGGAGACGCCAAAGTCAAGGGAGCTAAACTTCAAACGCTTAGAGCCAAGTTCGAGCAATTGAAGATTAAGGAAGATGAAGGCCTTTCATATTACTTTCTACGAGTAGATGAAGTAGTGAATGGTACCAAATTTGATGAGACGAAATGAAAGAATATATTGTTGTTCAAAAGGTACTAAGATCTCTACCAGTGATATTTGATTCGAAAATTTCATTTCTAGAAGAAGGGTGGACCTAGCTACATTGACCATGGAATGGGATGCTCACATACTATGAGATGAAAATAGAGAAAGATAATCCAATAATGAAGGAAGAAACATTCAAGGCATCTAAGAAGACAAAGAAGAAGAACAAGCAAAATCCAAAGTTAGATTGTAGTTGCAGTGATGATTCAAAGGAAGATGAAGAAATGGAAAACTTCGTCAGAAAGTTGAAAAGAGGAACTAGCAAATAAAAAGGTATGTTTCCATTGAAATGTTTTAATTATAGTGTTATTGTTCATCTTGATTCTAAATTTCCTCATGAGAATAAGGAAAGTGATGAAGAAGAAGAACCTAAAAAGAAAAAGAAAAATCAAAAGGGTAGAAGAAACAAAAAGAAATTCTTCAAGAAAAGTCTACACTAAGGAAGATAGTTCATCATGAGATGAGCATGAATACAGTGACAGTGACATAGAAAGAGTACTCTTTATGGAAATAGAATATTCTAAAGAAGAATGAGAATTCTATCTCATAATAGAATTAATTAGTGCCCTAGAAGAGCTAAGGGTTAAAAGAAAGAAAATCAAGTCACTCAAGGAAGAACTAAAAGGGAAAGAAGGATCTAAGAATTGCAACTTTGAATAAGTTGAGAAGATGATCGCAAAGTTAAAAATCCAAGTAGAAGAAGACAAAATAATTAAAGAAGCACTCATAGGTCAGTTGGATGAAAAGGACAAGATGATTGAAGGCTTGGAAGCAGAAATAGTAACTCTAAGAAAAGATCTTCAGAAGAAGGACATGCAGTAGAATAGCACTGAAATATTGGATGAGATCATTAGCAGTCAAATATAACACTATGACAGATTCAGAATAGGATATAACCAGACAGAGAAAGGATAGAGCTCCAAGACAATAGAACAAAGAAGCTATGCAGAAACAATAAGAGGATCTCCTAAGAAGGAAGAAGGCAAGAAGATCCAAAAAGAAGATTACAGAGACACTGCACTAACCCACAAGATTTAGAATTCAGAATCAGCAGCAACAAGCAATAGAAAGACCTCGAGAAGAATAAGGATTCAGAAGAGCAGTGTCATTCAAATTATTTTCCACCCCCAAGTATAAAACTATTTTTCTTGGTTTATGTTATTCATGTAATAATTTTGGGCACACGTATGTGAATTGTAGAGCCAATACTAAGAACAAAAGAAACTATGAAGGCTACACAATAAATGGTTATCCAAGAAGGCCTCATGAAGCACAGAGTAGAAGCTACAACATATTTTAATCCTTGAGTGTTGAAGTAGAATGATACAAGTGTAACAAATTTGGACACATCGCCAAATATTGTAGATTGATTTTTCCTCCTAGAGAATCACAACAAAATATCAACAATCACAGAAAGGAACCACAAAGGATATGGATGATGAAGAAGGATCAATTCAACACTGAAGAATGCATGCTTACCCTACAAGCTCAACAAAATAAACTTGGATGGTATGTTGACAGTGGCTGCTCAAATCATATGACAGGTGATAAGGAAAGGTTTCTAACATTGAAGAAGGAAAGAGATGGATTAGTTTCATTTGGAAATGACAATTCATCCAGAATTATAGAAAGAGGCATAGTCAACCTTGGAAGCAAGGATTCCAGGGAAGAAAATGTTCTACTAGTCGAAGACATGAAGCACAATCTTCTAAGTGTAATTCAAATGTGTGATCAAGGACAGAGACTTATGTTTGACTCAAATAAATGTGAGATAAGGAAATCAGGATTAGGCAAGTTAGTGGTTATAGCTGTAAGAACTTCAAGAAACATATATGTACTAAATTAAATTGGAAAAGAAAGATGTTGTCTAGGAAAGGATGATGAAAGTTGGCTCTGGCATAGAAGAATGGGTCACATAAATTTTGATAATCTTGTCAAAATCAATGGAAAGGAATCAGTAAGAGAAATGCCCAAGATTTTGAAGCCAACAAATACCCTATGCAAGTATAGTATATAGGGAAAACATAACATGACCAAGTTCAAATCAAAAGAGTATTCCACAACAAAACCTCTAGAGATTGTACATATTGATATAGTTGTACCATCAAGAACGAAGGGATTGAATGGTGAAAAATACTTTATGCTACTAGTTGATGACTACACAAGAATGACTGCAGTTTACTTTCTCAAGAAGTCAAAGGAATTTGAACACTTCAATATATACAAATATTTGGTTGAAAATGAGATAGAGTTGAAAATCAAGTGTTTGAGATCAAACAATTGTTGGGTTGTTATATTCTTTGTAGTGAAATTCTAGTTGAGGTGGATCGACAACAAGTTGAAGTCGAGTTAGAGAGACAACAAGTCGAAGGTCCAGGAAGTTGACCGGGTAAAGTCAAAGTCGAAGATATCGATGGAAATTAAACCAACAAGAGGTTGAAGTGTGGGCATGAGATGACCGACTAGAGACCAAATGAAGGACAATCAGTAGTCAACTGGTAAACCCAACTTGGATTTGACTGTAACAACATCTTAGGATTTACAGGATTTGTAGAAAATGATATGCTTGGATATGTAACCATTTTGGGCAGCCAATACTTAGGGTTTTTCCTGTTTTAAATCCTATAAAGAGGTGTGTTGTAAGGCCATAAAGGCTTTTGTTGTTGTAAGGTTATCATAGAATTCACTTCTACAGGTTAATGCATATGTAAGTGTAGGTTGTTGATCATGCATATGTAAGCCGAATAGGCTGCAGGGTTGTTCTTGTATGTGCAACAGGGTATGATGTCAATTGTGTCTTAGGTGTCGACCAAGGTTAGACATATAACCTTTTATTTTGAATGAATAAGACAACAAGAGAGAATAACACTCAAATAAATGTTGGTTTTCCTACTTAAGGGTTTCCAGGGTAAAATTGCGGTGAACTGTGTGATTGCTTGTGTCATTTTCTTTCTTGATTAAATTCTTCTTCTCTTCTGCTAGGATTAGTGTGGAAGTTCCCTACATTTATTGACATGTGGTATCAGAGCATGGGTCTTCCCTGACAAGTGAGTTATCAGAGTGGTGTAATGCTTTGGCGAGTCTATCAGATCTTGATTTGCAAATCTTGAATATGAGAACTAAACCATAGGTATAGTAAGAGTTCTGAGTCATAAATTGTTTTAAATATCACGGTAAAGAATGGCGAGTGGTTCCTTAATAGAGATATAAATATTCAATGACCATAATTTTGAGCTTTGGAAGCTTAAAATGGAATAACTTCTTGTAGATAGAGAAAAATGGACAGTGATCTGTCTAGGTACCCAACCAACAAGCATGTCGATGGAAGAATGGGAGAAACTTGAAAGAAGATCAAGCAGTACGATTCGGATTTTCCTTGTAGATTTGATGTTGTTGAATGTCTCGCGTGAATATTCAGCCAAGAAACTATGGGACAAGCTGGGAAGTTTATACGAGTAGAAATCTCTAGTAAATAAGTTGTTTCTCAAGAAGAAATTGTATCTTCTAAGGATGAGTGAAGGCAGTTTGGTGATTGAGAATTTAAATGTGTTTAACACTTTGTTAAGCTAGTTATCGTCTATGGATATAAATATCATTAATGAGGAGAATCGTATCAGCCTATTATGTTCTTTTCCAGACTCCTATGATAGCTTACTCATGGCTATTGGGATTAATACAACCACACTAGCACTAGAGGACGTGGTTGATTCTCCGTTGTCGGAATAAATGAGAAGAAATAACATGGAAGGATCGACCAAAGATTCTCTGCTAGTGAGAGGTCGATCGGTAGATAGAGATAAAAGAAGATAATCAAGTAGAAAGGTTAATTAGAAGGGTAGATATAAATCTTCGGTTTAGTCGGCGTTGTTATAGCAAGATTTGCCTCACCATTGCAATCTTGCACATAGGGCCTTTTTCCATTTCCCTATACAGACTTATCATCCCTTTTTGATGAATCCAGAGCTAAAAATACAATTTTTCCACATATACGCGCCCTATCTACTATACAAGATGTGTATATGCAGGATGCTCCACTATAACCCGCGTACATCGAGATTTTTGCTAGAAAATACAAAAATGAAGTCAGGTTTCCATTTCATGACAGGAGATCTCTAATCCTTGGCATTCCATATACTGGAAATGTTCTGACTCAGCCCTTCAGTTTCATTCTGAAGGCTATAAAAGCACAATTTCGAACTATGGAAAAGAGGAGAAAGCATTCAAATTTGAGAGGAAAGTTACTATGGAGAAATTACTTCATATTGAGTCTACATCCCTTTGTCCCTCAAGTCTGAACATAGTGCTCAACCCCCAAGCTCTTTCCCTATTGTTAGGAGGAACTTATTGTCTCTTTCCTATGAGCTTGCCTTTGGTGGAGGATTGAAGTGATGGAGACCCAGTTGGAAGGAACTTGGTTTCTTGGTTTCAAACCATGCCGACACGGAAGTTTGTAATGTTGTCACTTCTGTTGATCAATTATTAATAAAAATACCCCTTTCCCGTCCTATTGGTATCATGAAAATATATGATTATTATCCATGGGCATGTTTGTAATGTTTATTAATGGATTATTCTATCTGATGTACTAACCCCTTTATATTATCACTATATACTTGCTCTATTTTTCTGTTGAGAACTAGTTGTAGGTATAAAGCTTTGGGTCAAAGTGCTCAACGGTGGAACATCATCGAACGTTGGATCGAGGTAGTCCTCTTCCTTATCTTGCACATTAGTTTATATAGCATATGTTGGAATTGAGTTGGTTTATGAAGTCATACCTGTCTATTGTGGTTTACCCTTGGCCATAGAGAGTTTCTCCCTCGTAACAGGCGCAAATATGTTAGAAATGAGGTAAAGTTGGGCATTATAAAAATCATTGTAAATTGAAGGCAACCAAATTCAGTGTCAGATCCGACGAGAAGAATTCGACTGAGAGAAAGATGACCTCAGAAAAGGGAGGTGATGTGTAGCTGGAGTCAACCAGTACATAGTCAGATCAAGATGTTTGGTTGATCGACTCAGGAGAATCCTATCATATGACACCACATAAAGAATGGTTCTATGAATATGAATGATATGACCAAGGTGATGTGTTCTTGGGGGACGACTCAACAACCATAATTGTCAGATGGGGAAGAGTCTGACTTACACTGTAGGATCGAAGGAAAATAACCCTTCCAGGTGTGATACACATTCCAGGTTTGGAAAGAAACCTAATATCTATCATCAAGATGAGTGATGTAGATGTGCATACTCTATTTCAGAAGGATTCGTGCAATATGGTCAGAGGTGCGATGGTTTTAATGAGAGGAGTTCGGATTGGTACCATGTACAAGTTGTTAGGGAATGTCGACTCGAGTAGATGCAGCAACATAGTTGCTCCTAAAATCTAATCGATTGTGATTCAACTCGACTCGATGTCGTCAAAACTCGACTCGACTTGAGCTAAGTCGGTTCAAATTGACTCGACAAGACATGATGGAATCGACCCAACCATGCTATGGCACGAGAGGATGGGACACATTGGAGAAAAAGGACTTCGATCTATGCAAAGAAAAGGCATAGTTGAAGTTTTTCCTGAATGTGGTTTAGAAGTCGACTTTTGTGAACATTTCATATATGGGAAACAAAGTCGGGTGAGGTTCCCATCTGGAGAGACAAGGGAAAATTGGATTCTAGAACTAGTGCATAGTGATGTGCTTGGCTCGGTTACAATTCCTTCACTTGGTGGATCCCTATATTATGTCTCCTTCATAGATAATTGTTCCAGGAAGACATGGATATATTTCCTGAGGAAGAAATCAGATATTTTTGATAGATTTAAGGAGTTTAAATCTCTTGTGGAAAACCAGACAAAGAAGAGGATTAAAGTGTTGAGGACTGAAAATGGTGGTGAATTATGTGGAAAGAAATTTGATCAGTGTTGTAAGTAGTGTGGCATATCTTGCAAAAATAACACACTGTATACCCCAAACAAAATGGAGTCATCGAGAGAATGAACAGAACAATGATGGATAAGGCAAGGAGCATGCTTAGTGGTGTTGGGCTCGCACAAGAATTCTCGGTAGAGGTAGTCGAGACTGCAAGATATTTGGTGAATATGTCTCCTTCATAGGTGCTAGTCAACACAAATCCAAATGAGGTATGGTCAGGTAAAAATCCTCCGGTGGCACATCTCAAAGTGTTTGGTTGTGATGCATTTGTGCATGCTCCAAAGGAAAAGAGGATCAAGCTGGACAAGAAGGTAGTCAAATGTATCTTCATCGGATACAAAGAAGGAATGAAAGGATATAAGATCTAGGATCCTACATCAAGGATAATAGTGTATAGTCGATATGTGGTCCTCAAAGAAGTCAGAGGTAAGTTTGAGCCTAAGGAAGTTGTTCAGACTGAGAATAATCCTGATACAGTGTGGTTTGAACTAAGGAACGAGGAATATGATTCATGTGAGTCAACTAGATCTGAGGAAGAGGTAGAACAATTGACTCTGGTGATAAGGAGGTCAGAAAGAGCAAGAAAACCAGTCGAAAGGTATAGTATGTCCAACTTCCATTCCACATTCATGTTAACTTCCATTGATGATGATCCCAAGTCGGTTGGTGAGGAAATCGACTCGAGAAAGGGTAAACTATGGAAGGATGTCACGGTCGAAGAGATGGAATCCTTGTACAAGAATGAGACACAATATTTAGTCAAGTTACCTAGTGGAAGAAAACCCATTAGTAGAAAGTGGGTGTTCAAGAAGAATATGAATGTCGCAGGACAAGTCGATAAATTCAAAGATCGATTGGTAGAGAAAGGATATTCCCAAGCCGAGGGAGTCTACTTCAGTGAAATTTTTTATCCTATTAAAAAAATAACTTCCATTAGAGTATTAATGTCTCTGGCTGCAACATTCGATAGAGATAGAACAAATGGATGTGAAGACAATGTTCCTACATGGGGACCTGGAAGAATAAATCTACATGAAACAGCCTGAAGGATTTGTAGTAAAGGGAAATCAAGAGTTGGTGTGCAAACTCAAAATTTCCCTTTATAGTCTAAAGCAATCGCCAAGGATGTGGTACCAGAAGTTTGACACATACATCCTTAGTTTGGGATTTGTGAGAAGCAAAGTTGATCACTGCATATATTCCAAGGAAGAAGGTGGGTGTTTCATATATGTAGCTTTGTATGTCAATGGCATGTCGTTGATTGGAAATAGAATGGACATAATAAAGGAGGTGAATAAGCATCTATCCTCCAAGTCCAACATGAAGGATATCGGTGCAACTAACTTCATTATAGGAATGGCGATTAAGAGAGATTGAGCCGCTAGAAAGCTTTGGTTCAATCAGATGAGGTATATTGAAACAGTTCTGAAATAATTCAACATGCAGGATTACAAACCGATGAAGGTTCCAATTACTTTGTGAGCAAGGCTTACTGTTGAACAGTATCCAAAGACACAAGAATAAATAGAGGACATGGCACATGTTCCCTATGCAAGTGCGGTTGGTAGTTTGATGTATGCGATGGTATGCACTCAACCAGAAATTTCCCATGCAGTGGGATTGTTGAGCAGGTACATGTCGAAACCTAGAAAGGAGAACTAGACATCTGTCAAGAGAGTATTCAGGTATTTTTGTGGCACAAAGGACTATGCTACATGCTACCAAGGAAAATCTGGAGGTGACAGTGGTAAATTAAATGTACATGGCTTTGTCGACGCCAACTGGGATGGAGATCTGAATCGACAGAGGTCAACCAATGGATATGTCTTAAAGATGTTCAATGGAGCAATAAGTTGGATGAGTAAGCAACAGGAGGTCGTATCCTTGTCGAAAACAAAATCTAAATACATGGCAGCCACTCATGGAAGCAAAGAAGTGGTATGGCTTCAAAGATTGTGTTCAAGAATCGAGTTTGAGAAGAGAGATATGAAGGTAAGTTGTGACGGTCAAAGTGAAATATTTATGGAAAATAACCCTGCTTATCATTCAAAGACTAAGCACATTGATGTATAATACCATTTCGTAAGAGACATGGTGGAAAGTAACAAGGTGCTACTGGAAAAATTAAACACGTTGGAAAACATAGCAGACTCGTTGACCAAGTATGTGAGTGTTGTGAAGTTCTCTTGGTGCAGAGAGGAAATGGGCATTGTTGCCCTAGGTGTATGAACGAAACTTCAAGAACCTATTGTTTCATCAAAGAAGACAAGAAGTAGGAGAATGTTGGGTTTTTTTACTCTTTGCAATGAAAGTCTAGTCGAGGTGGATCGACAGTAGGTCGAAGTCGAGGTAGATAGACAACAAGTTGAATGTCGAGGAAGTCGACCAAGTAAATTGAAAGTCAAATATATTGATGGAAAGTCAACCAAAAAGAGGTCGAAGTGTGAGTGTGAGATGATTGACTAGAGACCAAATGAAGGCCGACTGGTAGTCGACTGCTAAACCCGACTTGGAGTCGACTGTAACAGCATCTCAGGATTTGCGAGATTTGTAGAAAATGATATGGATGGATCTGTAATTGTTTTTGGGCACCAATATTTAGGGTTTTTCTGTTGTAAATCCTATAAAGAGGTGTGTTGTAAGTCTGTAAAGGTTGTTTTCTTTGTAAGGTAATTGTAGAATGCACTTTTGCAGGTTAATGCATGTGTAAGTGTAGGTTGTTGGTCATGCATATGTAACACGAATAGGCTACAACGTGGTTCTTGCATGTGCAATAGGTTATGATGTCGATTGCATATTAGGTATGGACCAAAGTTAGACATGTAACATTTTATTATGAATGAATAAGACAACAAGAGAGAAGAACGCCTAAAGGAATGATGGTTTTCCTAGTTAAGGGTTTCCAGGGTAAAATCTCAGTGCACAGTGTGATTTCTTGTGTCATTGTCTTTCTTGATTAAATTATTCTTCTCTTATGATAGGATTAGTGTGGAAGTGCCCTGCATTTCTTGACAACAATGGAGGAAAATTTACATCAAAGGAATTCATGGACTTCTATAGAGAACATGGGATAAAAAGACAGTTCTCAGTAGCTAGGACACCTCACCAAAATGGAGTTGTCGAAAGAAAGAACAGAACAATGCAGGAAATGGACAGAACCATATTGAAATATTCCAAGTTAAAATACATCGTTTGGGTAGAGGAAGTACATATAGCATTTCATATCTAGAATAGGGGTGTAATACCCCTTGGTCAAACCCAATTGTAAATGTAAATACAAATGTACGTAAGCTGGTGAGTTGTTTGACATCATTTTTGTATGTACCTTCCATGGTATAGTGCACGCATGTACTACATAGTAAAATGATGAAGTGTGCACATTCTAGGATACCACGTGCAACAACTTAAGTGCACGCAATTTTGAGGCCATGGAGCCTTTGTGTATATGTTGTGTTTTATAGGCTGGTGAGCCAGTTTTGTGATGATTAGGCTGGAGAGCCTAGATGTTAAAGTCCAGTGAGCCTATTTTTGTAAATGTCTCATCATTAATATCAAATACATCATTGCGCACAGATCGACCATGATAAAAGAGTATGGGGGACTAAACTCCACTAGTTAGGGAAAGGGGGGGGCTAAAAGTTAAGGTAAAGGGGATAAGCTAGGGAGCTTAAGCCAAAAAGGAATATTATCTTAATATTCCTTAAAGTATAAAGTATGGATAATTGTTTTATCCTAAGTTATAAGGATGGGGACAAGTGGGCCAAAGTAGCTCCCAACATGACAAGTGTCAAGTTGGGAACATGCATACATATAGTTTGAACTTAGGTTATTTTCCCATCATTCAGTCATCCAGTCAGTCATTCCATAATCATTCACTCACTCAGTCAGTTGTCCTATGTACCTTCCTATCACTGTACCTAAACTTGTATATGTACTCATACCTGTTTGGGTAGCTGGTTAGCCTGGGAGCTGGATTGAAGAAGCGAGTTGTCATGCCCGTGGGATATTGAAGAGGCGAGTTGTGAGTCCTATGAGCAATCTCTCTGGGTGAGATAATTTATGGGAATTGATTTCCCGAAGATGCTAAACTACAGCTATAGGGCTCTGAGACTTCATGTTTGGCATGTTGTTGAAGACCAGAAAGGAAGTGGGGTAGCCGAGGGACTGTTGAGAAGAGAAGGGGCACACTTCCTGTGGTGGGACAGGCGTGTGGGGAATGAGGGACTGTAGGTTGTTAGTTTTATTTGGCACTTGTGATGGAGTCTTTTCCATTGTCTATGACACATCATCCTGGTTAGGAATACCTTTACCCGGGTGGATTTTAGTCCCAGCTCGGGGGTGATCCACTACTAAGAGTGATGAGCAGGCTAGGAGGTTTGTGGAAGGTCTGCACGCAGTTGGTGATATTGTTACCAAGATAAGTGTCAATTGTGTGATAAATTTACATGTTGCATTATTATTTACATGTTTATTTTTATGGGTTTATCCTATGTGTGGTTATAATTGTCTTTATATTTATGGGTATTACCTGTATACGCTCATGTATATGTTTATTGTTATTTCAGTATGAATCTGTGTATTTACAGAATGTATTTGTCTGTTTACATTTTATATATAAAGTTTCGCAAGAGTTCTATGTGTATATGTTTTAAGTGCATGTAGTTTGAAAAATTTATGTGGCATAGCTCAGTTGGATGTTGGGTATATTAAAGTATGTTGAGCAGAGAATAAAAGCGTTTTCTGGAGTAGCATGGCTCGACATGGGTGGTCGGGGATGTTACAATATGGTATCAAAGCTTCACTTTTCAACACTGAGCCTGGATGGGCCGAGCAAGTTGAGTTGAAGCGAAATTTTACAGAGGATTGATTTCAAAGTGGCCAAATCTCAAGTTATAGAGAATCCATGGTGAAAATTAGAAGCAATTGTGCGGAATTGGGAAAGATTCCCAATTTCTGTTGTTAAATTCATGGAAAATTTGAGAAATTTGTCCAAGTGGTGAGATATTATTGATTTAATCTCCGTTCTAACAAATTTAGATCTGGAATTGGTTGAATTTGAAGTTACAGCGAAGCCATGACAGATGGAGCGAGATTAGTAATTAAAATTATCAATTCGTGAATTGAGTTTGGGAAAAATTTGTTCCAGAAATGTCAAACCACGACGATTTATAGTTGCATAGCTTGAACTGGTGTTATCGGGGTGAAATTGAACAAATTTCATAGTTGCAGAATGACTATGGTTAAAAATTGGGGAAAAAGTTAGGAAATAGCCCCAATTTCTACAGCGAAATTCATGAGGAATTTATGTGCATAAAAATGAATGTGCGCAGGTGGGTGCACTGAAATGCATGATGCGCAGTGAAAAGCTTGTGATATGTGGTAAAATTTTGTCATGCAGGTGCGCGCGCTAAAATTTGGCGTTGCGTGGAAAATATTGGTGTGCAAGCGCACGCGCTAAAATTTGGCACTGCGCAGGAAAATATTGGTGTGCTAGTGCGCATGCTAAAATTTGGCAATGTGTGGAAAAATATTGGCATGTTGGTGTGTGCACTAAAATTTGGCACTATGCGGAAAAATATTGGCGTGATGGTGTGCGCGCTAAAATTTGGCGTTGTGTGGAAAAATATTAGGGTGCTGGTGCGCGCGCTAAAATTTAGCGTTGCACAGAAAAATATTGGTGTGCAGGTGCGCATGCTAAAATTTGGCGCTGCACGGAAAAATATTGGTGTGCGGGTGTGCGCGCTAAAATTTGGCACTGCGTGGAAAAATATTGGCATGCAAGTGCGCGCACTAAATTTAGCATTGTGCAGTGCGGATTGTGTGATGCCTGCAGAATACTGGCACGCGGTGTGCATACGCATAATAAGGTGTGCGCAGTGTGCACATGCATAAAAATGGCACACGTGGTGTGCACAATATTGGTAGAGCACAGAGGAATTTTGTTGGTGTGCGCGCAATGCGGGTATATGTTGTCGCATGACAGTTTAGTTAATGGTGCGCACGGAGTATTGGTGCGCGATGGGGGCGTACTAAACTTTGGAATGGTGCAGCACGTAGTGTGAAATGCATGCAGAATATTAGTGCATGAGACAAAAATGGCGCGCAACACAAAAAAATTGTGCTTAATAGGTATTAGTGCAAGAACCAAAACTGTGTGCAGTGGATATTGGTGCGTGACGCAAAAGCAATGCGCATCGGTTATTGGCGCGACAGAGAATTGATGCACAGTGGTTATAGGTGTGTGGAGCATGGATTACCTTGTGTTGTTGTTACACATGCTACATATGGGTGTACAGGTTGAATTTTGTGTGCATGAAGTCGTTTGGATGGTGAACAACAACAAAAAACCAGCAAATTTCCGCGACATTTTATACTGTTTGAACGTCATCTTTTTGCAGTGAGTTTTCAGGCCCTTAACAGCGTTTTTAGCTACTCAAAAACCACGAGAACACAGTGTACCAAAGTTACCTCTATATATCCAGATCAAATAAAATATCTCGAAGAGAGATTTCTAATGGTGTAAATCATTCGTTAAGCGAAGCTTTTATGAGAAAGTTACAGGACAAACAATGGAGGGTAAATTTTAAGACCCAACTAACTTCGAAGAGCCATAACTTTCTGCTCCGAAATCAGATTGAGGCGCAGGAGAAGTCAATGAAAATATATTGAAGCATATAAGACAGTACTAGAGCTGAATTAAATTCCTGGGCATGTTAAAAATGTTTATTATGGCAAAGAAGGTACATGTATCATTCCAGACCAAAAACACGAATTGGCCTAGAACTTCAACAGGTTGTAGCTAGCATGCTAGAACCCAGAAAGAGGTGAAACTTGGACAGACTGTCCAAAATATGTATATGAAGAAAACCAATTGATATCCTACAAAAAATACAATGGATTAGGTGCAAAAATGCATAATTACAGTGCAGAGTTGTGCCAAGTTGAAGTGTGAACAGAAAAAATTAATGGGCAATTTTCAAATAACCATATCTTTCTGCTCATGACTCAGAATTGAGCATGGAAGCATGTGTTGGAAAGGTGTTGGACAGTAGAATATAAATATTAACCCAGAAAATTGATCTAGGCATTCAATGTTTCAGGAAATCAAAAGAAATAATTCTGATATATTATTGAACCAAAATGGTTCATATTTTTCATGAAATTGTTGAGTCAGTTAACCTGACAAAATTTTGTTGGCTGTACATTTTGAAGAGTTAACAACAACTAGATAAGATCAAGATTAGCACAGAGTCCATAGGAATTGAATATTCATAGGGGACTTACAGCCAGGAAAATGAGATCAGAGGGATGGATTCCATCTAGGAATTAAAGAAACAAACTCCAATGGACATGGAGAAGGATGGGATGAAAACATGAATATGGTAGAGACCATTAAAAATTTACAAAAGGATGTCCAAAGACATAAAGTTGATGATGAAAGGATTATGAGAGCCAAGGAGCAACAAGAGGACTTCAACATGAAGTTAATGTAGAGCTTGAACAAAATAGAAAAGAAATTGGATAAGGAGAGTGGCTGAAGCAAATCAGGAAGTCACAGGTCTCCTGATGAGAAAATAAGAACAAGAAGTGTTAGCAGACATCACCATCACTCCCCAAGGCATTCCAATAAGAGGGCACATAGAATCTCAAGCCCATACCCTTTAAGGAAGCATAAGAGGTTTGGGGTGGATGAGCTACGAGGAGAAATGAACAAAATCAAATCTCCTACATTTGATGGTGAGCACAAGAAGGATGAAGATGCAGAGACATGGTTGTTGGGCATGAGAAAGTATTTTCAATTGCATGATTATTCATCTCATGCAGAAGGAAGAATTTCCATCTATCAACTCAAGGGAAAGGCGTCCATGTGGTGGGATCAGCTTGAGCAGGTGCAGCACATTAAAGAGAAAAGTGTTACTTTGAGGGAATTCAAGAAGAATTTTGAGAAGAAATACTTGACTAAGAGATACTATGACCAAAAAATGAAAGAGTTCTTTGAACTCAAGCTTGGGAGTATGACCATAGATTAATATGAAAGAAGGTTTTTAGAACTGTTGAAGTATGTTTCTTTCATCAAGGATGAGACAGTTAAGATTAAGAGGTATTTGAGTGGATTATAATCATTCATCAATGAAAAAATACAATATGATGATCCCAAGACATTGGAGGAGACCATAAGGCGAGCTAAATTCCTATATGATCAACAAAAAGCAAGGCCACTTTCCAAAAATCTTGGTAAGACAAAAAGAAATTCAAGATGGATCAGAAGAAGAAGGGAACTAAGCCACCATTCTTCAGAAATAATCCTCAGGGAAAACCAACTTCTAGAGAACCTAGAGCAATGGAGACAGGGGGTCAAAGGCCAAGGCAACCACCTATTCAATGTTGGGGTTGTAAATGAGATCATATGTTCAGAGATTGTCCTCACAAAGGTGAAAAAGTGAGGGTTGTTCACAATGTACAACAAGATGAAACAGTGGAGGACATGGGCAGAAATGTACCAAGGATCTATGCAGCCCTGGATAATAGGCAAGCAGAGTATCGGTCACATATGATTGAAGTGAAAGGTATGAAAAACAACCAAACCATTGTTATTTTAATTGATTCAGGAGCTAGTCATAGTTATATAGATCCTAATATGGTGGAAAGTTTGCATTTTCAAAGAAGAAAGCATGGAAAATCTTGGTTGGTGCAGCTGTCTACCGAAGCCAAAAGAAAAGTTAATGAGATGGTTAAGTCATGTCTTGTGGACATGAATGAACTGAACACCAGGGTAGATTTGAACATCTTGCCTTTAGGTTCCTATGACTGTCTAATTGGGATGGATTGGTTGGACCAGCATCATGCTATCCTAGACTGTCATAATAAGGAATTTACTTGCTTGGATGAGGAAGGGAACCTAAGGAAATTGCAAGGAATTCCCAGGGCAGTAACCATCAGAGAAATTTCAGCATTACAGTTGAAGAAATGTTACAGAAAAGGGTGTCAAACATTTGAAGCCCATATGGAGGAAGCACCTAAGTATAAGGTGCCAAATTTGGAGGATCATGTAGTCCTGGAAGATTTTGATGATGTGTTCAAGGAGGTACCAAGACTACCCCCAAAGAGAGATATTGATTTCTCTATAAATTTAATGCATGGAGCATCTCTAGTGTCAAAGAATCCTTACAGAATGAGTACACCAGAGCTGAAGGAGTTGAAAATGCAGCTTGAAGAACTTATGAAGAAGGGGTATATACGCCCATGTGTGTCACCTTGGGGTGCCCTAGTCTTGTTCGTGAAGAAGAAAGATGGGACATTAATATTTTGCATTGATTTCAAACAGTTGAATAAAGTGACTGTAAAGAACAAGTATCCTATGCCAAGGATTGATGATCTCTTTGATCAATTGAAGGATGCAAAGATATTTTCCAAGATAGATCTCGGGTTAGGATACCATCAGGTAAGGATTAAAGAGGAATATATCAACAAGACTGCTTTCAGAACAATGTATGGTCATTATGAGTTCACAATGGTGCCCTTTGGATTATCAAATGTACCAGTTGTTTTCATGTGTTTAATGAATGGTGTTTTCCGAGAATATTTAGACAAGTTTGTCATTGTATTTTTGGATGAAATCCTTTTATATTCCAAGTCAGAAGAAGAGCATGAGCATCATTTGAGGATGGTGTTGCAAGTATTAAGGGAGCATCAGTTGTATTCCAAATTGAGCAAGTGTTCATTTTATCAAAAGTAAATTAATTATTTGGGACATATCATTTCAAAGGATGGGATAGCAGTGGATCATGAGAAGATAGAAGTCATTAGGAAATGGCCAGTGCCAAAGAATGTGACAAAGGTCATATCATTCATGGGCCTTGCAGGATACTATAGGAGATTTATTGGAGGATTCTCAAATGTTGCACACCCAATCACTTCCTTACAAAAGAAGGGTGTGAAGTTTCAGTGGACATTGGATTGTGAAAAGATTTTCCAACACTTGAAACAATTATTAACAAGTGATCTAATACTAAGGATTGCAGACCCAAATGAAGACTTCATTGTATGCAGAGATGCATGTAAAGAAGGACTTGGTGTATTCCTCGGTCAAAATGGGTTTGTTATATTTTATGAATCAAGGAAGTTGAAGGAGAATGAAAGACACTATGCCACTCATGATTTGGAGTTGGCAGCCATAGTGCATGCCTTGAGGAAATGGAGACACTACATCATGGGGAAAAGGTTTGAGCTAAGGACAGACCATAATGGTCTGAAATATTTATTTGATCAACCAACTCTAAATGCTAGGCAAAGCAGATGATTAGAATTTCTAAGTGAATATGACTTTGATATAAAGCATATCAAGGGGAAAGAGAACAAAGTGGTTGATGCACTCAGCAGAAGAGTGCATGAATTGCATGCTACAACCATTAGCATGTACCAATCAGATTTGAAAGACAGAATTTTGGAGGCTGCAAAATTAGATTTGCAATACAGGGAATTAGTGGCAAAATTACAGCAAGGTAATTTGCAACAGAAAATTAAAGAATACAAGCTAGATAAGGATTAAATTCTCATATACAGGGGAATAATTTATGTACCAAATTCCCAAGAATTGAAAAATATGATATTCAGATAAATGCATAATGTACCTTATGTTGGGCACCCTGGTTATCGGAAAACTATTACAATTGTCAAAAGACAATATTATTGGCTAAGAATGAAGAAAGAAGTTGTTGATTTTATTGCCAAATGTTTGGAATGGCAAAAGGTAAAGGCTGAGAATAGACACCCAGTTGGTTTGCTACAACCATTACCCATTCTTGAGTGGAAATGGGAAGTTGTAACCATGGATTTCATCACCAAACTGCCAAGAACAAACAAGCAACATGGTTCTATCATGGTAGTGGTGGATAAGCTTACTAAAGCTTCCCATTTTATTCCAATTAAGCTCACTCACAAGGCAGCCAACATTGTTGATGTTTATATGAGAGAAATTGCTCGATTACATGGCATACCCAAGACAATTGTGTCTGACAGAGATCCAAATTTTACCTCAAATTTTTGGAAGGGATTATTTAAAGGATTTGGAACAAAGTTGAATTTTAGTACATATTATCATCCAGAATCAGATGGACAAATAGAGAGGATGAATCAAGTGATTGAGGATATGTTGAGGATGTGTGTGATGGATAAACCATCAAAATAGGAAGACTACCTACACTTAGTAGAGTTTTCTTATAATAATGGGTACCAAACATCTCTAAAAATGAGCCCATTTGTGACACTTTATGGAAGAAATTGCAACACACCGGTAAGTTGGGATAACCCAGCATATAGAGCAGTGGTTAGGCCAGATTTACTCAGGGAAATGGAGGAGAAAATGTTGAAAATAAAACAAAATTTGAAGGCTTCCCAAGATAGGCAGAAAAGCTATGATGATAAGGGCAGAACTCACAAGGAATTTAAAGTTAGGGACCATGTATTCTTGAAAGTGAAGGCCAACAGAAGTTCCTTGAAGTTGGGAAATTCTTCAAAGTTGGCAGCTCACTATTGTGGGTGTTAAGGTCCTAACCCGCACATAGGTAGATCAATGTGTTCGGATGTAATAAAGGTCAATATTAATAAGGCCTTTCAATAAAATAGAATAAGGCAGATGTAAGAAGACCTAATA
>JZKD02S0109263.1:264668-276698 GCA_000966675.3 Picea glauca | reverse complement strand
ATTTAAATAAAACCTGAAAAACTCATAAATATTCTGTCCTAAACAGAGAAAGATGTTTTTGTTGATTTTATAATTTTATGAACAAAAATAAAACAGAAAACTAACTAAACTAAATCACTAATATACTAATTCTAATTACTAACCTAAACTAAAACATCTATCTAACTAAACTACTAATAAATGTACTAAACAAATAAATGACAAACTGACCTGGAAATACTCCAAATTTGCCCTATGTATGATGATTGTTTTAGCAGATTGGAGGGAGGAAACCCGCACTGAATAATCCAGAAGCTTCTCGTAAACGATAGCTGCGATGCTCTTCAAGTATATTTATAGGACAAACAAGACATAAAAAATCACAACAATCATATAATTTATAAATTTCTACAATTAGGTAAACCAGTATGCAAAGATCTATACATAAATAATTCAATCGATGAAGAAGAGAAATCTGTCGTTCATAAACTGAACCAAGTAATTGTTGTGTTTTTAAATCAGTGAAAGAAATCAGACATGGATCATATTAATTAATTGATATCATTTTGCAAAAGACTAAGATAGCTAAAGTAGTCATTAATCAGATGCAAATTGATAAACATAAACATGAAACAAAAGATTGATATTAAGAAAGCTAAAGCTGTAGCAGAACATCAACTTCTGTCTCAGTTTGTATTAAACACCCATAGCCTGGTTCTCCCACAAGTGAGGATGATGATTATTACAAAAATAATAAGTATTTATAAGTTTTCCACAGGGTAAAACCTCCCTGTGGCAGTTACCAAACTATTTACATAAAACTGGGAGTATCTCCCAAGTTCAACTAAACTAGGAAACCAAAATAAAACTAAATACACAAATATCCCCTAGACTGTCCATCATATCCCTTGCAATTCGAATTTGCCTGAAAAGGACCAAAAATGAACGAGTTAGAAGGATCTTTTATTAATAAAACAATAAAAATCTTAATTCTATAGTCTAGCTACAGAATCCTCTGATTTTGTAGGTAGTCTAAATAAGAAACAGAATCAGAATGAAAATATTTTTAATAAAATCAAATTGAATTAACATCCAACAGCCATTTGAAAACGAATCATTTAATTTGAAAATGTTATACTATTCGAAATCAAACAGGATCAAAATCAATTAACCGAATAGAGAGACAGGTGTACTATGTTTCGATTGTCATCATAAGTTGGGTAGATAGAGTCAAAATCAAACAGTTTTGAAATCGTTTTAAATCCAATTTGAAACTACTGTAATCAAAACAAACCGCATGCAATCGTTTCATATCCAATCGAAATCAACACAATCAAAATAAATTGTAAGCACTGTTACGTAGCCTTGTCAACAGGGAATACGAATTCGACCAGATCGTTTTCAAATCGTTGTAACTGTGTTAACACATCAAATGATTCATGCCATGAATAGCTCAATTCAAACCAGCGCAAAAATCAATTCAAATAAAATCGTAACAGTATCGATCGATTAGCAAGAGAATTCGCAATTTGTTATTGCAATTTGGGAAAACAAACTCAATTGACATTGACCAAAATCGTTCAATTCAAACGAATTATATCCGAGTTTAGTAGAGACAACCCAAGTCAACTAATTCATTTTGCAAATTTAAATTTAAACAGAGCCGCAAATATGATACGAATCCAACTCGTTTTACAAATCAAAATCAAATAACTCATGAAAATGATCGAACTAACAGTACTCCAATCAATGTGAATTAACCAGCTGGGGTTTAGCATAGTTGTCATGAATCAAATCCATTCCATAATTTGGGCGCGTTTGTACAGGCTTAAATGAAAGCATTGTTTTCGAAAAAACAGAGTCAAAATGGAAATGATCTGAGTTGTATTCTTGTTCTTTGAAGGTCACATGACACAGCAAATCGTAACAATTAAACTCATCGAAATCGTTGCCAATCATAGCATATGAATCATAACGAAATTGTATCCGATCATAATCGTATTCTAAATTGAGTTTGAAAACTTCCTGTTTGGAGCGAATGCAAAGCGAATTGAATTAGAAACAAACCATTAATTTCGTTACTTCAATCAGACAAACTTAGCAAATCAAATCCAAACGAAAATCGTAAAAATCCATGAGCAAATCGTATATCAAATCAACGTAATGTACAGGATGGTCACCAAATGACAGAGGCATTTGAACAAGAAACATAGCTATTTCAAATCATTATATCAACCGTGAATATTCTCAAAACAAAAATGTTATCAAATTTTCATACCTGTATAGTGACGAGACGGCTTGATTATGCCAATTTGGAGTTGACAACTGCAGTGGCTGATTCAACATTCTTGAAAAGGATGGAGCCTGTTGTCTTTTGCTTCGTATCGGTCACTTGGGGCTAGTCTCTTTGACTGGTCAATACTGCAATTCGATCTTCCAGTGATTGGATTTTCGATTGTAGTATTGGAATGTCGATATAATATCGTTTCAACCATGAGCCACATTGGTCACAGGGCAACTATGTGGGTTTCGAGAGAGCAGACGAGGGTTTGGAGACACGACTGAGGGTTTCGATAGGAAATTTAATCCCTGGGTAGCTAGGGTCGTGGTCTAGGCAGGGAGGAAGATTTGTCACGAAATCGTAAGGGGGTTTGGGGCACAAACCCTGCGAGTAAGGATACTCGCTGGTTAAAAAATGTTCTACATCCGAGTCTGAATCTTCACTTAGAATGATAGGCTTGTACTTAGTAGAGGGTTTAGATTTGTTCCTGGCCATTCTCGAAATGAGCCGAGAGTTCTTCTTACCCTTAGCATTAGCAGTAGGGTTTGTCTTAGCTTTCTTTCTCATAGGTTTCTTTATAGCCTCGGCCTTCTCGACTGCTATGTCTGGTAATTCAACATCGGGGTTGATCGAGGGTTTAGGGGATGGAAACAGGTCATGAAAGGGAACAGGCGGCTGAACAATGGTTTCATTTACCATAGGTTTGTCGATCTGTATAGGTTTTGTTTCCTCAAAACCATTACGAGCGACGAAATCTCTCTAATTATCACCGTGCAAACTCAAATGATAAACAATGATGAGTTTAATGAGACCATGGTGGAATAGGTTGTTGTCGGCCTGCTGCCTCTTAAATCTTTTTGACATCTTAAATAGGTTGCGATGAAAGTAGAAGGGCATACTCAACGAATACCCCATGAAATTCATTAGTAAACGCAGGTGGTAGAGAAACACTAACCCATATCGACCTTCACAGGTGACGGACTGCTTAACTACCATTAAAGTATCATGCCAATGTGGTTTGAGTGTAGAGATGGGAAAACCTCTGTCACAAGAGGTGACCTTTCAGGAAACGAACAGAAGTGTCCATGGCACTTCCTCAACCTTACAATTCTTGAACCAATGCAGACCCATGGCAGGTAACCCTATTGCAGCACTGATAAACTTCTCGTTAATTTCCAACTGCATATTGTCGACCTTGGCTCGGAAGCCATCGAAAGTCATGGCAAATTGTCGTGCAACACAGAGGTTAAAACCCTCAAATTTCTGTATGAAGGTGAGCCACCCGTTTTCTTCCAAATCTCTGCAGGCATTGTCAAACATTAACAACACTTGGTGGTCGTTTGGCTCGATCCGCATGACTAGTGCCATGGAGCCGAGCACACGGTAATCTTAGGGTTTCGTTCATAACACACACATGAGCAGAGCTACCCGAGATAACAGCAGTGAACGAGGATAAGGGATAGGCATAAATGCCATCGTGCGAAGGTGGTGGAGCTTATCTCTACCATGCATGATAGTTATGGCGAATGGTACGACCACCGGATCACATAGTTGTTCAAACCATCATAGCATAGCTCAATAATCATATCGTTTGGCCAACCATTAAAATCAAGTGGTGAGTGTATAACCAACGCGCAATCAACGTTGTGCCAAAGTTTTAAACCATCAACATATGATTTGAAACCAATGCCAAATATATAACCATGCGCCAATGTATTGTAACAGCTCATATCAATAGTTTAACCAATGTATCAATGGGTTTTCATATAATCAATCAAGCCAATAGCTATGAAAACAAGAACATAGGTATCGTATAAAAGATATACATAAAAGAATTAACACCCATGTATCTTATGAAACCAAAGGTCAAGTAAATAAAACACAAATCCAAGTGCCAATGTATTGCAAACTCGATGAAACCAAGTCACACAATCGATCGAAGCATGAATAATGAGTACAGATTGAAAATCTTGCCAGCTAGATAATGATAAGTGTAATGTAAGCACAATAAGCATATTGACAAGAGAGATAATGACAGTTTAAATAACAATTTTAATGCGACTACGAAAGGCTAAGTTTTCACGCTTACAGTCGTGAAAACAAAACGAAGGTCAATGTGTAAATTTCGCAAAAATAAAAGTGTCGTCGATTTAAAAATTGCGACGGAAAAATATGTTTGTAAAACATTGGTGTAGGCAGCATATAAGACAATGGAAAAAAGTGAATTGGCTGCCAACAATGGCGACACACTGGTATAAGCAGTTATCTCTGTCAAAAGAAACAAATTCAGATTAGGACAGCAAAGAAAATTTCAACTCAAAAATAACAACCAGAAAATCGTATAAACATCATTGTTAACCAATTATTCCAGCAGTGTCTCAAAAGATGAAAACTGATAACAATCTTAAGATCAGCAAGTCACGATATTAAAGATAAAATCTTCAATATTGTTGGCATGGCCACTGCTACCAGCAGGCATCCATAGCCTCGACAGGGTTGCCATTTAACCCACTCTGACATATGTATCCTGCCAAGAAGTTTTGGATCAGAATAAAGGACATTAAAGAGGTTTCTTTTTTGCAATATTTTCATATACCCGACATTGCTTCGCTACCAGCGGGCCTATTCAGTACCCCGGCGAAGTTGTCTTGGCGCCATGCATGCATTTACCTGTTGCCAATAGACTTGTTTAGCATCCCGATGGGTTTACAAGCATTTCCCACAGCTCTTATTGATAATTTATTTTTTTGTGCTGTTTTTCAAATATATATAGTTGAGCGGGGTGACGCTGAAAATCATCATATTTTAACATATTTTTTTAGACCTCATCAGAATTTTTTCAGAACTATCCTTTATTAGATCCAGAGATGTTTTATTTACAAAAACAACTTCCTAAGACAGGGAGACATCTTCTGAGTCATTCCTTTACGGAATAGGGACAGTGTAAAAATATAATGGATGATCATGACGAACTTTACTCAGAGATCGACATCAATAAACTTCTTTCAAACAACAGAATTTTCCAACACAAATATAAATTTCAAAAGGATGTTTGTACAATTTTTCAGAAGTGATTTCAGTGAAGAAAATTTCTTTTGTCTTTATCTGAAAAGTTCAGCATACAGGTATGTGTATTTGAAAGAAAACACAAACTAACCAATTCAAAGAAAAATCAAAAAAACTAAACAGCAAACGAAAACGCAAACAAAAATAAAATATTTACATAATATACAAGGGAATTCATCAAGCAAAGTATCTCTTCAGGGCTTGACCATTCACCAGGTAGGTGTCAAGCTGCCCTTCAAGATTTTGCAATCGAAAAGAACTGGGACCCAACTTTTCAGCAATTAAAAACATTCCAAGCCATAGGTTTTGGAATTTTGTGTGCTCTCCCTTTCCCTCATGCGGTTTGTCCCACTTCAAGACGAGATCGCCTACTTCAAAGTTCCTATCAGAAGCAGAGTTAGAATTGAACCAGCTTTTAACCAATTGTTGATGTTGATCTATCTTATGCTTAGCTTGGGCTCTTACTTCCTCTAGCTTCATTAAAGCGTTAATTCGATTTTCTAAAGGGGGAAAATCTTCTTCTTGGACTTTCTGTGACAATTGAAGTGAGGGAAGAAGAACATGAGGTGGAAGAATTGCTTCTCTGCCGTATACGAGAAAAAAGGGGGAGTTACCTATAGCGGCTTTTGGTGTTACCCTATCAGCCCACAAAGCGTTTAGCAGTGCATTGTGCCATTTTTTGTGATTTTCGACCACTGTTCTCTTGATGATTTTGATTAAGTTCTTATTTTTCGATTATGCCAATCCGTTGCCCTAGGGGTAATAGCTAGCAGAAAACTTCATCTTAATTCCTTTTTCCAAAGCGAACTCGCTCATCTCAAGAGAGGAAAAGTAAGAAGCGTTATCGAAAACTAAACAGTCATGGATACCGAAGCGAGTGATGATATTCGAATTTAGAAAGGCAATTACCTGAATGGTGTTGACAGTTCTTAGTGCAACAGCTTCAGACCATCGAGTAAAGTAATCTGTGGCTGTCACAATAAACTTGTGTTGTTGCGAGGATGGAGGGTTGATTGGACCTATGATATCAAGGCCCCATTGCTGAAAAGGAGAATCTACTATAATGGGCTGCAAAGGAAAGGCTGATTTTTGTAAACGCCCTGATGCTTTCTGACAAATGATACATTTACGACACAAGGCATGGGCGTCTCTAAAAAGAGTGGGCCAGTAATAACCGGCTCTTAAAACCTTATGAGCAATGGTGTCACCACCAAAATGACCACCAGCTTCTCCTGCATGCAACTCAAGCAAGAATTTTTCTGCTTCGTCTTTTTCAAGACAACGCATCAGTACGTCGTCAAAACTTTGACGAAACAAGATACCATTAACCAGATGAAAGGAGGTAGAATTTAGTCTCAACGCTCTTCTTTTAGCAAGGTCTAGGTGACGGGGGGCTGACCCATTTTCAAGACAGGATCTTATATCGTCGTACCAAGGACTAACTGGGTTTTGTGCGCAACAAATTAGACTTTGATCGCTTTGTCCTAGGTTTGACATATCGCTTTCTTCTTGTTGTCCTGCTGTGGAATCAGCAACTAAATTGCATAACCCTTGGCCTCTCACTATCTGAGCTGGGGTGATTTCTAAGTCATACTCCTGCAAGGAGGTGACCCAGTTGGTTCTCTTTTCTCCTAGTTCCTTCTGCACTAACAGGTTCCTCACGGCTGGGTAAGGGACAATGAATTTCGTCCTTGACTTCAAAAGATAGGACCGGAAGTGCTTAACTGCTTTGAAAACAGCATAGGCTTGCCGATCTACCGCTGGGTAATTAAGTTTAGCGCTTTTAAAAGCAGATCTCATGAAGGCAATGGGTACTTCATTGTTGTCGGCATTCTTTTGGGTTAGGACGGCGGCATAGGAAAGGTCAGAAGCAAAAGTGTAGAGTGTAAAGTCTTTTGAAAAATCTGGGCTCATGAGAGACGGAGCATCGATTATGGCCTTCTTTATTGCATTAAAATCTTGGTTTTATAGGGGTCCCCAGTGATATTGGGTGTCTTTCTTGATCAGATTCTGTAAAGGTCTGACCATTTCGGAGAAACTGGGGACAAATCTTCTCACGAAGTTAATCTGGCCTAAGAAAGACTGCATGGATTTTTTGGATTTAGGAGGGGGAAGTTTCATGATAACTTGCGTCCTTTCGGGGTCAATAATCATCCATTCACTAGACACAATGAATCCTAAGAGTTTACCTTGTTCTACTGCAAAGATGGACTTTTTTGGGTTCAAGGAGATGTCGTATTTACGACATCGCAGTAGGACAGCTCGTAAGTGAGCTAGATGATCAGTTTTGTTTTTAGAAAACACAGTGACATCATCTAAGTAAACTACGACGGACTGATTGATTAAGTCTCGAAAAGAAATGTCCATTTCTCTCTGAACAGTAGCACCGGCATTAATCAATCCAAAGGGCATTTTACGATAAGCATAAGTTCCCCAAGGAGTATGGAAGGTAGTTTTGATTTGGTCTGGTGGAGACATCAGGACTTGGTTGTACCCTGAGAAACCATCCAAGGAGGAAAGTCTCTCGGAACCAGATACCTGTTGGAGGATCTGTTCCATGGGTGGGACAGGATAGTTGTTTTTATCAGACGCTCTATTAAGGTTTCGGAAATTGACACAAAGTCGAATTTCCCCATTTTTCTTCCGGACTGGGACAAGGTTAGAAACCCACTGAGTGTGTCTAATAGGAAAAATTATTTTAGTGTTTAGGAGCTTATTCAGTTCTTTTTGAACGGTTGATTCAAGCTTGGGGTGCATTTTCCTCAATTTTTGTTGAAAGGGTAAGGTTTGGGGTTTCATCGGGATGACATGTTGTATGATATTAGGGTCAAAAGTTTTGAGGTCATCATACGTCCATGCAAAGACATCTTTAAATTATTTAAATAATTTAATAAATGCGGCTTTCTCTTGTTGGGAGCATCCTAGCCCTAGATTAATGCACTGACGATTTTCACTAGTTCGTAAGTTCACTTTTTCATAATATAACGAGGAACTATTGGTTTTACAATTGATCATATTTTTAAATTTATCTTGGAAATCATAAAACTTCTCTAGTCTAATTATAGATTTAGGGATCGAGTTTACCATATCCGATGAAGATTCAGGAGTTCTCGGATGTGGTATTACCGTGAAATCGCACAAATTGTCGTCGTGTGTGTGTTCGTCTATCACCGCACCTTGAAAGGTTTCTTCCATGTGCAGAAAGTTGATGATCTATTGATCGTCGTCAAATACTCTCCAATTCGTGATGTTGTCGGGGATGGATGGCCAAAACAGCATCTCGACGGAGAACATGTTTGGGGACAAGCCTTCTACAGGAAGAAGTTTAGAAGCTACATTAGCTAATAAATCTGCTTCAGAGTTATTGTATCTAGGAATAGAATTTATATTGAAAGCGGAAAATTTATTCATTAAATTCCATACCTCAGACTGGTAGCTTTTGAGATGCGGAGAAAGACAGTGGATAGAATATCTTACCTATCTAACCACTATTTCAGAGTCGCCAAAGACGGTTAGATTTTGAATGTTCATATCCAAAGCTTTTCTGAGACCTTGCATTAAAGCCTCATATTCTGCAGTATTGTTGATACATTCAAATTCCAACCTACATGCCATTAATGTTTTGTTACCTGCCGGATCGATGATAACGCAGCCTGCTCCAGCTCCTTCTTTGGACTTTGATCCATCGAAATAAAGAGACCAAATTTGATTTGCATTAAGTTCATGGGACCTTTGCGTGGAAGCTGTCGGCTATATATATGCTACAATCTCAGACTGTTGTTCTGGATTGGTGATAGGAGAAGCCTCGGCCATGAAATTGTCGAAGAAGGTGTCCACCCCTTGTACTTCTGGTGAATCAGCAGAAGGTGTATATGGTTCATTCATATCATTCAAATCTGCGACTATGAACTTAAGGTAACGCTCACGATTCACTTTTATTTTATTAGGTTTGCCATTCTCTGGAAGCCATAGGTGGGACCAATCTGTTGCGAAATATCCATGTAGATGTTTCGACCAGTCCCTGCTCAAGAACATGCCATACACTTCTGGAATATCCACAACAATTATATCAATAACTTGATGAACTTTGGGTTAGACGATAATCTAATAAGCACATTTTTTAGTTCGCCTATAACTTTGACATTTGTCCGATCAAGTTGTATGATTTTTAAGGAAGATGGTTCAACTTCTGCGTTAATCTTCTGGAATACAGACCACGGCATCACATTGGATGATGCCCCTGATTCTACCATACAATTGTGCACGTTTCTATTAAAGATCTCAAAAGTTAATAAAAACGAAGGCACATTTTTGCGAGTACTAAGAGTAGTAGTTTGTGGATTTTTACTCGCGGTTTCTAAGACTACTTTATCTACATTATTTACATTATTTACATTACTTACAGGAAGGCTTCCTTTATCTTGAGGATCAGGATTATTTTTAGTGGAAGACTTCTGGGGACTTTTTTTTGCACAACCTTGTTACCATTACCATTTTTGCCATTCTCTGAGATATTTTGCAACATTTTTTGTAACAAAAATGGAAACTTCAATAACTCATAAATAGAAATGTTAGCCCTTAACTTCTTAAGATCTTCAACAACATCATAATCTAAGTTAGGGTTCACATTACTTTGTTTAGTCTCAACTGATTTAGATTTCTTTGGAGGCGAAGTTGTATTGTTTTCGGTAGAAGGTTTGTTTGCAGTCTTACTCCTGGTGTTATAAGGATGTATTGTCTCGAAGTTAGCTTGAAAGATGTTATCCGAGAAATGTCCAAAAATGTTTGGACAAGACTCCTCTTCTTGAACTGTCTCTTGTTCAACTACCTCCTCAGTAATATCGGGAGGCATCAAGTTATCTTGGGCTTCTAGATTTGTTTGAAGGGCACATTGCAAACTTTCTAGATTTAGGCCTTCGGTGGTTGGATTAGGTCGGTTGGTGGGAAAAGGCTTCTGGAACGGGGGTTTATAAGAACTTTTGCTCGAGGAAGCTTCTTCGGTCTACCTTTTTAAGTCTATAACTTGATTTGACAGTTTTTGAACAACTTTGGTTAGATTTTCCAAATCAGATTTTTCAGGTTGTGTTTTACTTTGAGTGGGTCTGGGAAGGATCTCGATCTTCTTTTTGGAAGAAGAACTAGTCTCAGTTTCGTTGCTAGTAGAGTCCTTAAGACTAAGTATGTCTTTTTCAATATGGGTGGCCTCCTCGAAGGCTTCTAACAACATCGCTTTCTTAGATCATTTAACCCAAATAGCTATACTTTGATGCAAATCTTTAGTATAGTATGCTATTATAAGACTCTGAGCAGGCATAGAATCCACTGGGATTCAGTTTTTAAGTGTTAAGAATCTTTGATTAAAGTCTTTAACTTTTTCTTTTGGGTTCATTTTCAAGCTAGAAAGATCCATGACTAGGACTTCCGGAGGTTTACCGTCTCCGAATTTTTCCAAAAAGCATGACTCGAACTTTTCCCAAGACACGATGGTATGGGGTTGTTGGGAAAATTACCACGTGGATGCATTGCCCTCGAAAGTATACGGGAACAACCTACAGACAATGTCTTCATGTTCGACATTGCGGAGTCTTATGGCTAACATAAAAATTTCAATGTGATCTTCAGCGATCTGTTTTGAGTCAGGGTCAAACTTTGGAAGCCATTTCTCCGGGTGTTTAGGTAGAGGATGCTGAGCTCCAGGTACAGCTACGGCATCCTGATCAATCCAGGGTCTAGCAGGGTTGTTCTGATTTGCCATTGGTGTAGTGGGTGTGGAAGGCTGAGAAGGGGAATCACCTTCGTCAGAGGAATCTCCTCCAGAAGAGGAAGGAGATGATGGAGGTGGTGAGGGGGGTTTCCCAGATCCTCTTGCAGCAGGATTTAAGATTGGATCTGAAGGATTCACAGTAGGGTTAGTTTCACCTAATTGTTCTCTGATATCAGAGAAGTCCAAAGGTTGATCCCACGGACAGTTTGGTCGCCTCAAACTTGCTAAGGCACTACGTGTTTTTATAAGAGATTGACAAACAATCTCTTGTATGTCACCACCTGTAGGATTAGGGGTTACTGGTTCAACTGTGATATGTGGATCGTCGGTTGAAGTAGTTGTTGTTTGAGGGGGAATATTATCGTTTGAATGGCTTCTAGTCATTATAGGTGAGCGATTAGGTAGTGGAGGAGTCTTACGACCACCTCGTGCCATTAATTTAGTTCAGGCCCTCCTTCTAGCGCCATTTGTTGATGGGCGAAATTGACCGTCCATCAACTGAGAGAGTGGAACCGGTCCGGGGTTGTCTAATAACCCAAGCCGTTTGGGATGAACCACCCTGACGGGTTTAGCGGCTCCATTAGCCGATCTAAGGTCCTAAGAAAACAAAAATAAAACTAATCTAAACTAACTAATCTAAATAAAACTAACTAATAAACAAACTAAACTAATCTAACTAAAAGAGACAAAAACAAACTAATAAACTAAACTAATTATTATATACAATCTACTAACTAATACTATATTAACTCTAACTAATTAACTATCTAACTACTAACTGAAATATAATTTATTCACAAAATGTACAATATCCACAATTTACAGATTTAAATAAAACCTGAAAAACTCATAAATATTCTGTCCTAAACAGAGAAAGATGTTTTTGTTGATTTTATAATTTTATGAACAAAAATAAAACAGAAAACTAACTAAACTAAAT